>JAOTRH010000022.1:7642525-7652543 GCA_034768845.1 Heliamphora exappendiculata | reverse complement strand
AGTGTATCCTCATGCTTTTGGCACGTTTAATCAATATCCTATTCATCAGTTTAGTAACCCCGTTGAGCTGTGGTGTTCTTGGTGGAGTCTTCTCCAACTTGATTCCATCCAAAGCACAAAACTCTTTGAATTTAGTATCATATACTCCTCGCAATTATCTGATTTCAAGCACTTGACTTTTAGACTTGTTTCATTCTCTACCAAGACTTTTCACTTATTGAAAATAACAAACACATCGAATTTATTCTTCAAAAAATAAATCCACACATTTTCCATCGAATCATCGATGAAAGTAACAAAGAAGGATGATCCTTTAAGTGATGAAACTGATGTAAGTCCTCATACATTTGTATGAATAAGCTCAAATTTTTCTGTTTTCAAAGTTATGTCGATTTGAAAAAACTAAACCTCTTATACTTTCAAAAGATATAGTCTTCACATAAATCCAAGTCGATGTATTTCAGCCCAATAACTTTTCACCTAATAGGAGTGTTTTCATCGCTTTCTTGCTTATAAGTTCTTGTCTTTAGTGCTAGATATCCAAAATAATTTTAGTATCAATAACAGATATGAGATTTCTATTGTTCGTCGTTATGTATAAACTACCTTACTTCTTTTCTTGAGCGACTATAAGGGATCTTGTAATATCTCGAAAAAAAAGATAAATAAATAAAAACAATAATTAGAATAAATAAATAATTATAATAATAATTACACATTAAATTTACGGTTACGATCGTTTCAAATTAAATACGAATAAATTAATATTATGTGAATAAATTAATATTATTTTATTATTTAAAAACTTAAATATTTTGATGTAAATATTTTAAATAACCTGGAATAAGATTAAGATTTTATAAAGAAAAATTTAAAGTTTAAACTAAAATAAACATGTTTATTTTCTGTTATTTTGTTGGATTGTAGTTTGGGAGATGTGAATTATTATAAATAATAATAATAATAAAATTAGATTTTTTTAAGTTATGGAAAAAAATAATTAAATTATATATTTTGTTAATTAATACTTTATAGAAACAATCTAATTATTTAATAAGAAAATAATTATTTTAAAAGATAAAAAGATTTTAATAAAAAATGTGTATGCAATTTTATGTTATAAAAATAAAATTGAATCTTAAAGCCAAAATTTATATTTTTACATGTTATGAAAAAATTAAAGTTAAATATTTAGGCATATCTTTAATGATTCATAATAATGAATTTAAGTTAAAAAGCTTGAGTAATTATGAAAATGTTAAATTATAATTTTATTTTAGTTACTTTTAAAGTAAGGACAGATATGTGAATATTTTTTTAAAAGTAGTATTTGTTGCCTATTCTAGATTTGGAATATTTTGAAACAAAATTCTGCTAGATCATGTGAGTTTCTGATATCTGAGTTAGTTTTTATTTCACGTGAATACTTGATATAAAGGACTTGTGAAAGAATAAAATAAATGATGAGAACGAAAGAGAATGTTAAAAAATAAAAATGAATGAAAATGATGCATGAAAGAATGATGGGTTAAACAGCGCCCTGGCTGCTAGGGGACGATAAGCGTACCAGCGAGACGAGGCAATAAGGGTGGGGGCTACCGCCAGATGGCTATAAGGAATGATCATATCCACCGTATAAAATGTGGGGTCGCTCCCTACTAAATTCTGGTTAACCGTTTGATATATATATCATTATAACACTGTGTAATAATTAAGAGTTCAGATATCATTGAATTCACATTAATTGTGCTAATTAACGTTGAAACATTTCAGGTGACGCATGATTATGTGAAAAAATCAGCGACTAGAATATGGAGTTTTAATTCATGTCTAATTTTCTATTTCTGTCAATGCTGTATTTCAAATTTTTATAATAAGTATTTGGAACTATATTTCAGTATTGTTGCACTTTAATGCTATTAGTTGCTATACGTTTAATTTATTAAAAGTGAATTATCTCAATAAATACTTTATTTTTAAAAAAAAATTCCAGTTAATAAGAATGTGAAGAGTAAAGAAAAGAGGCATTTTGTGGATTTTAATTCACTAACCGGTCACGGATGCCATATATGACAATGGGTCGTGACAGATCCGTTGGTAATTTTTCATAGTCCACTAATAAAATTGACAACGCGACCCTCGTTGTCAAGCTGTTCCATATAAATCAGATTCCTTTTCAACCTCAATACATGTATGACATTCAGCAACTTCCATACAAACCCATTTGGCAAATTGATCTCGACATTCTATTTTTTTTATAATCTTCAAAGGTTCATCATTAGTTAGAAAAATCTTACCGAAATCACCGCTGATGTAGTTTTTCACTATTTTTTGATGTGATATAGAATGACATGATGCGTCGAAATCTAGAATTCATGACTTTATAGGATTGTCAACGCTGTAGATGAAGGCATCGTGCCTTCTACAGTTGTGGCCTTTGTAGAATTTTGACAATTCTTGCCTTTCTTCGGTGCCTTATAGTCTTTTTTGAGGTACCCCTTATTTCTAAGTTCCAACATGTAGCACCCCATTTAGACTTGCTCATTCTCTTGGATTTTGACCTTTCACGATCAAGGTTTCTGTCTGTTGTTCTATCCCTCGTCTCTGTACTCAAAGTTGATCCCAATACTGCACCCACTTCTCTTCTCCAGATTTCTTCATTGAGAACTAGGTCTCGAACATCATCGAACCTCAGTTTTGATTTTTCTATTGGGATTTTTAGGCTTAAATCCCCAAATATAAGGTCAACAAGTTTGGATAACCAAACGATAATTTACGTATGCTTCAATTCACAATAACAATCATAAAATAAATAAGAACAACCAACTCGCAAGATATACGTGGTTCGGCTGACTGTCTACCTCAACAGGAGAGAAAAATCAATCCACTAAACTCTTTAATACGGATTATAAGATTTATTCTCTATCTCACAATATCTGTGGCTTTAAATTGAGCATCTCACTGTCTCTCTATTCTCTTTGATCTCAAAGTTGAGCCTCATATTGAATTTATAGACGTTCTTGAACGATCTCCTTCACTATTTCTGAGTTCTCTACATTCTCTGAACGATCTCTATGTTTTCTAAACATAAAAACACTATATATAAGACATACAATATTAAAACCCTAACCCTATCGCCGCAACAGAATTTGTGTTCTGCGGCGGACCGCTTGACCAATCAATGTTCTGAGAGTCAAAAAGTCGATGGCCGCTCGAGCGAACTCTTACCCGAGACTAAAACACAAAACTTAAAAATTTGGGTAAAAACCTAGCATTTCCTGATGAGTTACTCACGACTGTTACAATGCTATTACAATTCTTGGGCAAGAAGAACAAAAGAATCAACGCTCGTACCTTATCGTCAAACTGAATCGAGGCAGAACTTAACTGAGTTGTTACCGTGTTGTAGTCATTCAAATGATCTGTAATTGATCCACCTGCTGCCATGTTCAGTTTGAACAATTTTCGTATCAGATAAACCTTGTTGACTACATTAGACTTTTTATACATGTTGGTCAATGTTTCCATCAAATTAACCCGCCGTATTTTCCTTCGCAATATTGAAGGAGACGTCCTACGATAGAGTTAATTGGATAACTCCCCAGGCCTATCTATCTAAGAGTGACCATTCTTTCTTTTTCATGCTTTTTGATTGTTTAACTCTAAGTTTAATAAAAACGAAATCTTTCTGGCACTGGAGGTGTTAACGCTCCGAAGTTTATGAATGTATTGTAAATTTTTTTGATCGAAAATAAAAAAATTATTAAAAATAAATGAAGTTTATTAAAAAAACTAACATCATTATCTGAAGATTTCGAATGAATCAATAAGTTTGGAAGAGAATCTATTATAATATTCTATATTTTATTGGATTAATTATCTAATGATACATAATTTTTGTCATTATATATTTTTTTGACAACTTAGGGTGTTAAGATACCTCGATTAATTTTTTGAAGACCAATTTCATCATTCATAAATAGAGGTTTCAATTAAAGTTGAGATAAAATTTTGTATGAATTAACTAGCCATAATAAGTTAATAGCACGTAGAAAATTCAAACTTCAAACATGCGTTCAATATTATTTAGCTCTTTATAATTTGAGCATTTTATCAATCAAAATAAGATGACTATAATTGGGTTTTTGATAGGAAAGTTGGAAATCAAACTATCATCCATTTAGGAGTGATAATTTATCATAGTTTTATCTCGCTATGTATGAATATTCTTTGTTCTCAATAAAAAATGGAAGCGAGGACGGTGCTGCCGCCTAAAGGGCAACGTGCTGTGTCCTATTTGGACTATCTGGTAAATAAATATTTACGATTGAAATCGTTTATTATGTAGAGCTCGTCGAGTTTTTTTAATATGTGAAATTTAAAATTCATCTGAGTTAAGTGATTGAATAAGATCTCATAATGTTGTTTTATAAATAAATAAAAATTATGATTTAAAAAAAATATTGTTAAACTAATATTACTCAATCACTTAGTTACAGGTATCGGATGAATATGAAATTTTATATGTTAAACAAACTCAACACGTTTTACATAATAAACGAATTCGATCATAAAAATTTATTCACTAGATAAACCAAAACAAAACGCAGCACGACGGTGACACCGTCCTCATATCCATAAAAAATAAGATAGAGACGGTATTTGATTCCCTTGTATTGTTTTTTTCTATCCCATTTCCGATTATATAAATTAATTATATTTGTATTTATCAATAAATTATAATATTTAGTTTTTAAAAATATAATAATATAAAATCTATAAATATTATATTTATATATATATATATTTTATCTCTATTTTCTATTTTTATATTTTTAGTTACGATAAATCATTAAATATTATTATTTTATATAGTTATTTATAAATCTTATTAATATTGTTCTTGTTAAGCTTTGCAAATTATTTTTGATAAATTCCCATCCTTATCTTCGTTCCGCCTGCTTCATTCATATTCTAATATCCATCTTTCAAACGTTTGTGCAGGTTTAAGACTCGGTGGACTCAAAAGTCTCAAAAGGTAGGAATTGAAATTTTTTGACACATGTTAGAAAATTATTGAACCTGTAGAATCCAAAAATAATTCATTTAAATTTTTTAAATTTTTATGAATTTTTATCTCATCAACTGTTTAAGTTTTGAAGTTCTTTATATATAGATTCACATTATTTTTTTATTGAATTATTTAAAGATTTTTTACAAATAGTTTTAATTTTTTTATTTATTATAATTTATGTAATTTTATAATTAAAATATGTCTAAAATTAAAATTGTAAGCTTATTATTAAATAAGTTATAAATAAATTTATTGTTTATAAACATATAATATTAGTTTTAAGATAAATAACATATTTAATTAAATAAATAATACTATTATTAATTCTTTTTCAAAAGGCTTCGGCCCACCAAGGTAAAGAACAACAAAATAAGAAAAAAGGATGGGCCTCATCTCCAAAGGAAAACGACGCCGTCTGCGTTTCGTCTCGTCGTCTTCGTCGAGCGATACTCTCTCACTCACAGTGTGTCGTGTGCTTGCAGACAATGGGAAGCTTAACTAACAAACCCAGAATCTTCGAACCTCTCCGAAACCCTCCGTGCACCCGAACACACCAGATTGGCGCCCTAGCCCTCGTCGCCGCCACCTTCTTACTCACCAGACTCTTCGACCAATCCTTGCTCACCTCTTGCCAATACTCCTCCACAGTCGATCAGACGCGCAGATCGGAAAACCTCCTGCTCTTCACCGGAGCCGTCGGATCCATATTGTGGCCCCACCGGGGGTACGGGTCCCAAATTTCCCTCAAGATCTACGTGTACGACGAGGTCGAGATTGACGGCCTCAAGCCGTTGTTGTATGGCCGCGACGGCAAGATCTCCCCCGATGCCTGCGTGAAAGGCCAGTGGGGAACTCAGGTGATGATTCATTCCCAATTTCTAGGGTTTCAGTTGTTTAATTTCGTTTCTTGTTTTGTGTAAGTTTTGACTCTTATGTGGTTAATTCTGAATGTATTTGGTGTCATGTATTCAAAATTACGTAGTCTTCTTCAATCACATTGAAAAGTTAACAGCTTGCTCTTTCATATTCTTAATTTTATATTCATCCAAACCCCAAAAAATATGAAAAATTATAAAAGAATGTTACAAACCGAAAGAAATGGACGGTTTGTGTCATTGTGTGGTTGCACCAATTTTTTTTGCTCATTTTCCATGATTTCCAAGTATGTACATGTTGGTCTCAGAAAGAAAAATTTGAAAATTTCTTTTTATATTTAAATTCAATTTTGGGCGTACTTGTGTTAATGAAATTGCAATTCCTTTACTGAATTCTTGTGTAATAGCAGTGTAATTATTGGTTTATTCTTTTCCACAAATATTTATTATATTTTGTTTAACAGGTGCAGTTAAAACCCATATTTGTTTACAGGTACAACTGAGGGTTGTGAAAAGGAATTTTAATTTTATGGTTGAGTTTACAAAAGGAAGAAACCACACACGCTAACTTTAATTGATTTATTATGTTCTGTTGTATGGAGGTTTTGTTATGGCAGAAAATAGAAACACGGAGAAGAAGAATTGCACAAACACACACAAAGACACACAATTTGTGTGATTTATCCAAAATTAGAGCTACATTCACGGAGTTGCAAGGACTTCACTATGAAAGGAGGCAATATAAAATAATCGTATACAACCCTAACAAGTAGCAACAAATATAAATACCCAAACCGCGTCATAAGCTAAAACGGGTCAAAATTGTTCCTTTTGGGAAGCAGCCCGATCCTCCGCTCCTACTAGGTCTTACAAAAAATCAATAAAAACCGTAGCGCTACTGAAACGGTTTGGGTCATGGGTCGGAGCCCCAAAAATATCTAGGCTTCACATGGCTAATAGGTTTTTGTTTTTGTGAATCTCAAATGGTGAAATATTGAATTTTATAGAATTCAAAGTTATATTTTCTTCTTCCCTTTCCAGCAGCCAAACATTTAATCCTTTAGTTGGTCATATATTATCTCAGTAGCTAATGTAATTTTTTTTATCATGATGTCTGTAACATGAACTGTAGGTTAAAATACACAGGATGCTTTTACAGTCAAGATTCCGGACGAGAAAGAAAGAGGAAGCAGATTTTTTCTTCGTGCCAACTTACGTTAAATGTGTCCGTATGATGGGTGGTCTGAATGATAAAGAGTTTAACCAGACTTATGTGAAGGTGATACTGCATTTTGATGCTTGAGATTCATCAATTAGAGTGACTGGAAGTTTGCTTGATTGCTAGAAATTCTTTCTTTGCTCTGCTACACAATCATCTGTCTTAAATCCATTTTTTTTACCCAGATTTTTTTTGGACTTTGATATGTGACGTTATTTATTATAGTATATTTTGATTGTTTGTTCAAAATAGAAATCTTCCTAGAAGGATTCAGCTTTTAATCCATTTTATACATTTTCCATTGAAGAATTTGCATCTGTTTTTATCTGAGGTATAAGTGTTATAATACTGTCATCTTCTGCTTCCAGGTTTTAAGTCAAATGCCATATTTCAGGCTATCTGGTGGCCGCAACCACATCTTTGTCTTCCCGAGGTATATAAGTGTTCTACTTATTGTTATTTCCTAAGGTATCCTAGGTTTCATCATGATTTGTCATGGTGAACTAAAGTAGTTTGTTAAAGATAATTTAGGAGCACTTGATTGGGAATATATTTTGAAACCAGCTTACAAAGGACTTAACGAGTCTGAGAAGTGATTTGTAACATCTCTTTCTTGCCATTCTCTTAATCAAAGATGTTTAAGTTGTTTGACACCATCCTCTTAATATGAAGGAAGATATTACTTAAAATGTTCTTATTGTTATTAGTTGCTGCTAACTTCTTTTACTTATTCCTTGTATGCACTTTCACCATGCCATTCTTGTTAATGACACATATATGCTGCTTTTACTCAATTGCAGTGGTGCTGGAGCTCACTTGTTTAGATCCTGGGCTACATACTTGAATCGGTCCATAATTCTTACTCCTGAGGTACAACATCAACTCTTAGGGCATGTTTGATTGGCCGGATTAAGCGTAAAATTGGATTACATATCTCACATAAGCCCCCCGTGTTTGAATGCAATAAATGTGAGAGGATTATGTATCGGTTAGTTAACCAATTCCAAAAAATGTGGGATATATACATAGAAGAACGTGGTATACTAGTATCAATAATCCCCTGATTGCTAGTTTTATGGAATTACTTATACCTTGGGATTGTATATCCCCTCATTATTAATTTGGAAAATGGTTTCTTAAATTATATTCGACATGGGTGGGCTTAGAGAAAATGTGAACTTAGTAACAGCTGCTGAACTTCACTGCTGATGACTACCATCTTAGTACAGGCTGGTAGGATCATGAAATTCAATTCCGTGATTTCCATATTCTTACATTTGATCATACTTTTAAAAGGAGGAACCGTTTAGTGATTATGCATGGTGAGGCATAACATTTGATTGTTAAAAGATGTGTATACCAGTAGCAAATCTTTTTGTGTGGAAGGAAGAAGTATATAATAAAGGTTAAATATGCCTTTGTACTATCTTGGAATGTAAGATGTTCTGACGGCAGGATTTCGTTTGCTTTCTCTGACAAAAACCTTCTTCGGTTCTTCCAACTTCATTCAAATTCAGCCAAATTTCCAAAAACTATATCTTTTCTTTTTCTTTTAGTCTTTTCTTTCTTTCTTTTTTTTCCTTCATATTTTTGATTGTCAAACATTTCACGTTTACTGCTTTTCATATGAGGATAATATGCATAGACCAAGTGGCTTATATCTGGCATCCTCATTTTTTCTAATTGAAGATATTGTCAACTTGGAGGCACCGTGAATAATTTTTGATGGATTAACAATAATGGATTATCTAACTAGGAGGTCAAAGATCCATCTGTAATCTCTTATATTGGAATTCTTCACATACTGCAAGGAAATTTTGATTGCTGAATCTAGCGTCCTAGATTTGTTTTATCATGATTTTGTTTCGCATTCACAAAGAGACGAGCTCTAAGTAGTTATAACTTATAAGCATATTGGTGTTGGCCTCGATGGTTCTATACATATTGGTTCATAAAGATGGATGCCTAGTGCATAGTGGTGGATATGCTGCATAGAATGTTGATGTGTTTTATTGCAGGGGGACCGCACAGATAAGCGGGACACCAGTGCCTTCAACACATGGAAAGATATCATTATTCCTGGCAATGTTGATGATGAGATGACTACTCATGGGGCTAAGCTGGTCCAACCTATGTCTTTATCTAAGAGGAAGTATTTGGCAAACTTCTTAGGTCGAGCACAGGGAAAGGTTGGTCGTCTTCAATTGGTGGCACTTGCAAAGCAATACCCGGATAAGGTATGTCTTCAAGCACTTTGTGGTTGTCTCGATGGAAGTTGGCTCAGTTTGCATTTTCCCCTATTTTTGGGCATTAAGTTCTGGCTTTAATGTTTTGAATCTAAATGTCATATGTTGTCATTTGCTTGTATATTCCCGTTGCTAAGCTTTGCTTACTGGTTCAGAGGTATTAATAGTTTGAGCCTCCTATAGATATTTGCTAGTCAAAAAGGAAATCCTTTTTGGTCCAATTCTTATTGTAGTAGTATCACTACACACGGTCACTATTGGAATGGACCTTACACATGCATCTATATGTTTCTTTTATCCATCCATGGTGATACTGACAACCTTTCTTAATTATATAACAAACAAAGGTATTATGCTAACACTAGTGGCTTTGTTTTTTTCTACCCCTATATGGTTTGACCCATGTGCGACTTATCCTAAATAAATAAAAAGTCCTATTTACTCTTGTTACCAAACCAAACTAAACCAAATTAAGCTTTTGTTCTAATTAATTAAAGTCGGCTACATGAATCATTTTATGTTACTTTGCTCATTTAAGGGCCATATATTTAGTTAGTTTAAATAAATTCATATATTTTCCTAATACGATATCTTATGTCAATTT
>JAOTRH010000022.1:7599373-7628336 GCA_034768845.1 Heliamphora exappendiculata | reverse complement strand
AACATAAGCTTCAGCTCAAGTCGGCCCACTTATGGTCATTTTTAAACGAGCCGAGCTCGAACATTATACAATTTCTTTGAAGCTTGGCTCGATTAGGCTTGATTCGGTTTGTTTGCACCCTAGGTGTTTTCATTCACAGAAGTATTTGCAGGAGCAGAGGGAATTTCTGGAAATAATTATCCTAGCATCACCATTCGAATTATTGACAGTGGTTTCAGATTGAATTGCCTAGAGTAGTATCCATGTGAATTTTCATGCATTCCACACTTTGGGCATTGACCTCTTATGGCTGTCATCCATGCATATTACTGTCTTATATTAACTATATCGTTCTTTTGATTACTCTGTTTTATTCAAGAGACATTCCCTTCAAAAAGATGGAAGTATTGATTTTACAAACTGTTGGAATCTCCAGAACTGAAGCTACTCTTCACTTTTATGAGTCATACTTTGTGGTCTCTCTCTCTCTCTCTCAATAGGATGGTTTAATTGAAACTATGCAACTGCTTTAACTGAACAGGAGTGTGTCCCCGCGATCATATCATATTACGTGGAGTTGCCTTTCCAGAATGTTATCAACTACGCCAAGATTTCGGTCAAATGGCCGTGGAACCGTATAGGTCCTGAACTTTGGAGTACCTAGAATCAGCACCAAGTGATGTCCAGCACTATTGATTCATGACAATTGCTGTTTCTAGCCCGTAGCGTTATGGTAACGACTTTGGGTTTGGTTCTCAGATAGAGATATAGAGAGGATGATTGTCAATGGCAGACGGGCGAGATGTTAATGGGCTTATGCTCCGGAATCAGAGCCCTGCTCGGCATTTAATGGAATCTTGTGGGAAGTACAGAGGAAAGTGAGACAATTTCACCAGTCAGCCGAAACATTCTGGCTGCACAATGGGTCTACGGTGAATACAAACTTGGTAGAGTTCAGTCACTGGAAGCCTCCCATGCCTTTGCCTTGAGATTTTGATAGGGAGATTTTCTTTTCTTTCCATCAAAATGTAGAGCATTTTTCTGTTATACAAATTTTTTTCATTGAATGAGATGTACAGAGACTTGAAAAAAAAGCATTTTGTATGCTTAAGAGAGTAAAGTGGAAATGCTCGTTCTCATCTTTCTAAACCACTTCACTATCAATAAAATTCTTGTTGAATCTGCAATTGTCACTTGCCGTTTTTCTAGCATCTTCTGAGTTATATTATTGAGGACCCTAAAAGCTGCGCCGCAGTTCCAGTAAACTTGCCATACTTCTCGGAAGGCAGTATAGCAAACAAATGCAAGAGAATGATTCTTTGTTTTCTCCTTGAAGAAAAGCTCAGCTTATGAAATCGCCTAGCCGTTAATCAATTTAGTTGTCTCCTCTCTCTGCCTGCTTGACAAATGAGAAAGCACAGCAATCTCTCTACATTTATGTTTTTCCATGACAAGTTTGATATACGTCAATTCTTCATGCATATTCACGGCTCATCTCTTTTGGCTCATCAGAGGAGGAGTTGACATTACACCTGCAGGCTCATCAGCTAATAGCAGCACAAAAACTTGTCTCTGGGGAGCATAAACGAGCTGTACCCGGGTGCCTTTCGAAACCCTTTAATCGACATGACTGCCCTCATCCTTTGAGCTCTATCCCAGCTATCAGAAGCTGCATAAATATTTGACAGTGTCACATAATGCTGCGAATCGTTGCTGGAACCTGGTTCAGAATCTCTGCCAACCTCCTCCAGTACTCGATCTGCTATATCCTTGTCTGAGTGAATTCGACATGCTCCAAGTAGAGCTCCCCAAACTGTGTCGTTTGGTTTCAGTGGCATTATCTTTATCAAATCATAGGCCTCTTTTAATCTTCCTGCCCTTCCCAGAAGGTCTATTAGGCATCCATAGTGCTTAATGCTGGCTGTTAAGCCGTGTTTCTTCATCTTCGAGAAAGTTTCCAAACCTTCCTCCACAAATCCTCCATGTGCACAAGCTGATAGAGCAGAAAGAAACGTTGCGTCGTTGGGCTTCTCACTAGAGTGCTCCATTTCACCGAATAACTCGAGAGCTTCCTTACATTGTCCATGAATTGCATAACTTGAGATCATAGCATTCCAACAGGCATTGGTCCTCTTGGATATCTTTTCGAAAATTAACCTTGCATTGTTTAAATCGCCACATTTCGCGTACATGTCGACCAACCCAGTTAGAATGAACTGGTTGAGTTTGATTCTCTTGTGAACAATCATATGGTGGATTTCTTTCCCTGCATCCAGCAACCCCAACTGCGCACAGGCAGATAAAGTGCTTGCCGCGGTAACTTCATCTGGCTCAAACCCCTCACTTCTCATCTTTCTAAAAACATCAAGAGCTTCTTCACAAAACCCATTTTGAGCAAGTCCAGAAATTAACGAATTCCAATTCACCAAATTCCGCTCTGGAATTCTTTCAAAAATGTCCTTGGCTGCCTGAACATCTCCTTTCTTGCAATACCCAGAAATCATAGATGACCAAACAAAGAAATTCCATATCGGCATCTCCTCAAAAATTTCCCTCGCAGCCTCCATCTCCCCATTGCTACAATACCCATCAACCATCACAGTCCAAGTAACCACATTCTTCATCTCCAACGGAACCCGGTCAAATAATTGCCTTGCAGCCACAGTACCTCCCCTCCTACCAAACCCATCAATCATCTCAATCCATGTTACTGCGGATCTAGTTGACATCTGCTCAAACAAAACTGAGGTAGATTTCGTATCGCCAGTCGCCATGTACCCTCCTATCATTGCATTCCATGTTACAACATTTCTAACAGGCATATTATCAAACACCTTACGTGACCCAACAATATCACCACATTTACCATACATATCAACCAATGAAGTTCCCACGATCACGTCAGATTCAATCCCCACCTTTACTGATTCGGCGTGCAGAGCTTTCCCGTGGTTAAGCAAGGAAAGGGAAGCGCAGGCTTTGAGAAGCAACGGAAGTGTACCCAGATAATAAATCCCGGTACGGCGAGTTCGGGTGTAGAGCAGAAGGGCTTCTCTATGGTCTCCCTGGGAGATGAAGTATCGTACATGGTGAAACCAGTTTGATTGGGATGGCGCGCTCTTCGTGGGGCAAAAACCAGAGCTTTGTTTGGTAGATTTTGGAATTGAGAGGATTTGGTTTTGGTGGGGTTGATGGTTGGTTTGAGTTTGTTGATGGGTGTGATTTGTGATTGTTTCTTGTGAATTTTGGCGCAACCTTCTTGGTGTCATCTCATCAGCCTCATTTGGTTTTTGGGTCTGCTCCAACTTCCGAATGGTGGTTTTTGGGTCTGTTCCAACTTGTAATATCCGGCAAATTATTAAATACTTTTGGATTAGTACATAGCCAATGTAAGTAAGTAAGTTAGTATTCTTGATAAATAAATTATTATAATTTATATAATTTATACTATAAGAAAATCAATTTTTCCTGGCATATTTTTTACCCGCACTCTAAAAAAACCGCCACTATAAATCAGATTTACCAGCGGTTAGACAACGCAACTAAAAATCTGGTCTTTCGTTGCGATTTTAATTAAACCGCTGATATAGATAGTTTTTTAGCAGCAGTTTCTAAGGGGTCCGTTGATATACACTCATTCCTCAAATCATCCCGCCAAGCTGGGATCCCTAATTCATGTTCACATTTAGATAATAGCAAAAAAACACAGCCGACGGACCAATCCACCGCACACTCCCCAACTCGCCGCCCCTTCCTCTCCCACCCTCCCTGAAGCTACCACACTGCCCAACCTCTCCGGTACACCGACCACCACCACCATCGTCGCACACTCCCCAACCCTTTCCCGGCTACCCCGATTCTCAGCCACCCTTCCCCAACCCCTTGCCCACCACCCACAATCCACCGCGCCCATCCAGATATTCAAAGGTGCTCTAAAATCTGAAGATTGTTCAATTCGGATCATCTCCTGCAAATTTACGAAGGTACTCTTTCGGATCTGATTTAAATCGGCAATTCTCCAATCAAATTTGAAACCCTAGCGTCTGAGCAGAAATTAGCAGATGGATTTCGACATATTTGTGTCCGTTGTGTGCTTGTTTTACATAGGTCAACATCTTCCATTTTCTATTTGTTCTATTTTATGTTTTCACTGGTATGTATGTTTGGGATCTCCTCTCGACTATCTATCCCATATGTCTTATCAATCTAGAAAGCGGCATCCTTGGCCTTTTGAAGAAATGCCACAACCATCAAACTATATGTGATTCTTCTTTTTCTTTTAATATTCTTTATTGCGTTGCTGCTTGAAGAATTAGGAAAAGAGAACCTTAGCCATCTACTTAGAACTGATTTGTTGAATGTCTTTTTCTTTGGTTGTTGACTGGTTTTTAAGTTTTTGAGTCCTGACTGTTTTTTAAATTTTTTATTCATGTTTATGAGATAAATATCGATTTTAAGCTTGGATCTAGATTGTAGTAAAAAAATGCAATAAATATTCAATTACATGTTAAGCACAAGGTGGACCTGAATTTTTTTTCCCAGTTTATTTTTCTTAGCCTTTTCTTTGTGCAATCTATGCTTGGGTAAAGAAAAAAACAAGAGAAAGCATAACAGCAACAAATAGATTAGTTTCTTTGTTTTTTTGTTTTGGTTGCAATAGTAGAGTCTTAAAGGATTTTGTTCAATTTTCACTTAGTTTGTGCAGAACAGTTTGATTGGCATATTATGACATTTAATTGACTTATGTATTTTGCCCTTATGGTTGAGGTATGTTCTTTTTATTGACTTCATTGGTTTAATGATTTTTTTTGCCACACATTGGTTTAATGATTGAATCCTAACAAGTTGCCTCTTTAGATCAATTTTGGTGCTGAGTGAAGTATTTGTTAGTATGTTTTGTGATAACATATACATTGGGTAACAGTTTTAGAAAACCTTTGGGATATGCACCTGAGTTTGTGTTGAAGTGTATGTTATTGCTACAATTCAGTGTTTTGCTATTGCCTCCCGTAGAATCAATGTTCATATGATGCAAAAATAATATTTGAGATGTTTTGAGTTGATGTTCTTAGTTGTTACTTGCATATTTTCATCCCAAAAAATATTATTTATAACTTTCATAATATACTATAAACAATTTAAAATTAAAAAGATTTTTCTAAATTATTAGCATTTGTATTGCAGGTAACAAAATAGTATAAAAGCGGACTTCGTTTTCTTCGTTGGAAAGTTAGTTGTGAAAGTTTTCACAAGGATGTCAAAATATCAAATTCTTTCTTCTGCTATCAAGTTTAGGCAATTTACCTTTTGAATTAGATTGTATCAAGTTCATTGAACACTTGTTTTATTTTTTTATTATGAAAATTTCTATAATGGATGTTAAGAATTATTGTGGATTATGAAAATGTAAATTCCTTTGCATTTTGAAATTTTGAGTTATTAGCTTTTCCTTATATTTATTTTGGTAAATATTTGCGATTGTATTAGGTATTGTGGATATATACAAGAAAAATTTATTGCAAATTTGCAATAATAGATTAGTTTTATTTCAAATTTAAACTAATTAATAGAGTAAAATAAATATGAATAAATTTAATAGCGCTCAAAAGTGTCACTAAAAGACGTTAATTTTGAAGCTATAGCAGGATTTTCAGTTCATGGAGAAAAATAGCGGCGGTTTAAAATCGTCACTATAGATAGTTTAAAAACCGTCGCATATGTCATTTGCCAGCATTGTAAAACGTTGCAAAAGGGACCGCTGGTAGAAAAAAAACTATACCAGCGATTTTCAAAAGCGTTGCTGAATACCTACACCGACGGGTATCTCCCAACGCTTCAGGCGACGGTTTACAAACCGCTGGTATAAGGCTTGGAGACATTTAGCAGCGGTTTTTATAACTTTTAGAAACGCTAAAAATCGCTAATAAAAGCTAAAATTCCTGAAGTGTTTTTATCTCTTAACTACCTAAATAAGATAAGTCATCATATTTTTAGTGTAAAATTTATTGTCACCATATTAGATGTGAATATTACATGAACTTATTACATAATATTTCAAGAGCATCGAATAATTATTCGTAATCTAGAGGGAGCTTTTCCGATTTAAATTGTCATATTTTGAAAGCATTGTAATTCAGCCAGTTCGCCCTAAATCTCGTTAATTTTGTTTTCTTTTTTTGTCTAAATTTCTTTTACTTTTTAATACTTTCTCGATAAGATAAGTTAGAAAAATAAAAAATTTTGATCAAAAGATTAAAAGAGTCCACTAAATATGAAAAATAAACAACATAAAATTTGATTTATTAACTTATTTTTGTCTTTTTAAAATTTTTAAAAATATTTTGATAAAAAGAAATTTGCTTTTCCTGCTTGTCTCGATGAGAATAATAAAAAAATGTAATAGTTTGACTAAACAATAAAAAATATTCATTAAAAATAAAATAAAATAAATAAATAAATAATTATCCAAAGGAGACCATATAGCCAACGCCATTCAAATTTAATGACATCTTTTCAATTTTCTCTATAGAATGGTGGGCAATTCCTTTCTTTTTTTTTTCTTTTTTTTTTTTATTAAAGATTTCGATAATATAGGTTATTCCAGTGGGAAAAAAAGTTCTATATATAATTTTGATGTTTTAATTTGATAATTCAAACATTTAAACAGCCATACTATCTTAACGGGTTAAAAACTATAAGTTATATATAAATTTAGATTAAGACAGTGTAGGGTAGGTTATTTCATGGATTTCTTTTCACATAAGTTCAGATGCAATATTTCATAGTTCTACAAGTATTTTATAATTTTGTAAAGAGTTTTGTTACATACACACTCACCGAACGCATTCAGATACACTTTTCTCAAATAGAGTTAGTCCTACACAATTATGAGACCCACTCTTTATGAGAAGAATGTGTTCGATTTTTTTTTTTTTGAATTTGTGCACTTAGTATTTCTTTTTGAAAACATTTACGTACACCCATTATCTGTACTTCAGAATTTCTAAATACAAGCTTTAAATATTTTTACACCCACCATAATATACTAAAAAAAATACACTTAATTTTATTGCTTTCTACAGATTCTTGACTCTACTCTATCCACAATGATAGAGACGTGACATAAACAAATTAGTGATCTTATCGCTCTCTTCAGACATATATGGAATTCTGCCTCAACAAAGTTGTGTGCCTGCCTTGTATGAAAACCCAAGATAACAACCATATTATTGATTCATTAATTTGAGCCTTAACGGGGCCAAACATGCTCTGATAGCATTTGTATCAAACTAAGTAGATTAGTCGTTGAATAAATTAAATAATTTAATAACTTAAATAAAGAGCAAATTACATTATCCAAAATTCTTATTTTACTTTTTTTTTTTGAGATGACACGTTGATGACACAAAACAAATTAATGTCGGGAATGCATGTACGCATAAATATCATTTTGAATTCACTCCTCTTTTGTATAAATGCACATCAATTTATTTTTTGTGTCTAAAGTTATATAGGATAACGGTTTTCAATGCATATTAAATTAAAATGCACTAATAAGAAAGCTGAATAAAAATATCATTATCCATGAAATATTGTTGAAATACAAGAACGGGTTGCTTTTCTTGTTTTGTCATACATTGAAAGAAATGCTCTATGTATTGATTTCATCACTTGTAGTAGTATACAGACAAGAATAATTAAACAGCCTAAAAGGAAATGCTAAAACAAATCACTATAATTAGCTACTCTACTAATCAAATCAATCAAATCTCTAAAATGAAGGAGACAGATAATGAAGGATTCGGGGCTAAGATCATGGTTGGCTTCTGGGCTGAGATCATGGCGATCCTGGGCTGAGATCGTGCTCCAAAATCACTTTACATTTAGGAAGGATCCTAGGATGAAATCATGGCTGAAAATCACTTAATAGTTCCCCACAAATTAATGAGGAGTGAATGAATCATGAGTTTGTCACGAATTAGCACCAATCAAGAGGTAGATTGGCCTTTTGTAAAGATATCGGCAGTTTGATGCTCTGTATGAAAAAATTTCACTCTTAAGGTGCCATTCGTGAGAAGGTCACGAACAAAATGATAATCTATCTCAATATGTTACTTGCGGGTATAAAAAATAGAAATGGCAGCAATGTATATGGCATTGACATTATCACAATGGAGATGGCAGGGTGTCGCGAGTGAGATGAGAAGTTCATTGAAAAGAGAACGAAACCATGTTTGTTCAGCGGTAGTATATGCTAGTGCACGATATTCTGCCCCTACACTGGATCGTGCAACAATGGATTGTTTCTTGGAAGACCACAACACAAAGTTAGGACAAAAAAATGCAATAACCAATTGTATGTCTTCTATCATCTGGATAACGTACCCAATCTGATGAGTCTATACCCACCTACTACATTTAATGCAGCAAAGAAAAAGAAAAAGGAAAGTGACACAAAAGTCAGCAAACAAAAATCAAGGAAGACAAATGCAATCCATAAGAGAAACAAAAGTGTCATAAAGGGTGGGTGCCTAACTTCAGTAGATTGTTTTTGTCAAAGATACAGCCGTCTGGAGCTGATTCACCATTTAATGTCTCTTCTTCCTTCCTATATATATGTATGATGTATAAGCTGAAGAGGTGTGCAATAATAGTGTAAGTGAAGTGGAAGAGAGAAAACAATAGAGAGATTGAGAGTTGAGTAGAGACATTACTCCTCCTCTGTTGTATTTTTTTTCAATCATACTGATATTTGGTTTCTCCGTGAATGTAGGATACATATCCTGTTAGAAGTTGGAGAGGTTCACAAAATTATGAACACTCACACAGACACAAGAAACACCAAAGATTTACGTGGTTCGGCTAAGCTTAGCTTGCGTCCACGGGAGAGAGGGAGCTTTCACTATAGTAATAGAAGATTACAGAGGAGGAGATAAAACTCTCAAACTCAACTCACTCAATCTTTCTGTCTACACTCCCAAACTACAACACACTGAGCACTCACTTGCAGTTCTCACACCCCTTACAATACACAATCAAGTATGCATTTATAGGAAGAACAGAGGGAGACAAAGCCATAAATTTGGGTGGCTAAATCTTTGACGTTGGAGGATTCTTGGGCAGCTTATTTTGACAAAATGAAGAAGAGATCACAGCGCCTAAGATTTTTGCTCTGCTGTTGGTGGCTGTTTGTCTCCTTGACATTTGCTTCCATATTTGTCTTCTTCTTCATTAATTGCTTTTCAGTTTTTCTTCTTGATTGTACCACATGGGTGGATTAACAAATCACCCCCTCCAACCATGTAGTGAAAAATAGGTCTCTGCTGATATGGCTGATTGCCGCTGAGAATTCATCATGTTCTCTGGGCGATCTCACCCCCTTGCTAGGGTGCCTAGCAGTGATTATCTTTTGGATGGTTTCAGTGGATCTAAGAGACCCACTGAATCTGAACATAACTATAATTTTTCTGAAGTCACTGTCTTTGTCAACATGCCTGCCTGGTTTTTGCTACCGAGGATCTTCTCTACGTCTAACACTTCTTCATCTAGAAGAGTTCTGATGAAGTGATAGCGGAGTTCAATGTGCTTGGTTTTTGAGTGGAATGCTGAATTCTTCGCCAAGTGTATGGCGCTCTGACTGTCACTATGCAAAACACTCTTCGCTTGCTTGAAATCCAACTCTGTCAACAAACCTTGTAGCCAGATCATCTCTTTGCTAGTTTTTGTCATGGCTACATATTCTGTCTCTATAGTGGATAGTGCAATGATCTTTTGTATCTGCGATACCTAACTGACGGCAATAGCACCTACTGTGAAGACATATCCAGTAGTGCTTCTTCGGTGATCTATATCGCCGGCAAAGTCTGCATCAACATATCCTTGCAAAGTCAGATTACATTTGCCAAAACATAAACATTTGTTAATTGTACCTCGGAGATATTTCAATATCCATTTAACCGCTTCCCAATGAGCTTTTCCTGGATTTGCCATGAATCTGCTAATAGTTTCTACTGCATGACCAATATCTAGTCTCGTGCAAACCATGGCGTACATTAAACTTCCTACAGCTGAGGCGTATGGGATACTGGTCATTGCTTTCTTCTCTTCCTCTGACTCTGGAGACTGAGTCTTTAACAATTTGAAATGGCCGGCTAATGGTGTGCTAACTGCCTTTGCATCACTCATGTTTAATCTTTTGAGAATTCGCCTATTGTACTCGGCCTGAGACAACTGTAGGGTTTCCTACTTTCTGCCTCTAGTGATTCTCATCCCAAGCATCTGCTTTGCTGGACCCAAGTCTTTCATCTCAAATTAAGTGGACAACTGCTTTTTCAATTTTCTTATCTCGTCCATATCTGGTCTTGCAACTAGCATGTCATCAACATAAAGCAAGAGAATTATGTAACTTGATTTATACCTCTTGAAATAGCAACAATGCTCAGCGTTGCTTTTCTGATAGCCATTCTTTTGCATGAAGCCGTCGAATTTCTTGTACTACTGGCTTGGAGCCTGTTTCAGTCCATACAGACTCTTCTTCAATCTGCAAACCAGCTTTTCTTTGCCTTTTTCTGCAAAGCCTTCAGGTTGGTACATGTATATCTCTTCCTCCATATCACTATGGAGAAAAGTAATTTTTACATCTAACTACTCGAGGTGTAAATTTTCTGCGGCAACAATACTCAACACTGATCCAATGGTAGTGTGTTTCACAACCGGTGAGAAAATTTTTGAGTAATCAATGCCTACTATCTGTTCGAAGCCTTTGATCACAATTTGTGCTTTATATCTTTTTGAGCCATCATGCTCTTCTTTTATACGGTACACCCATTTGTTTTGAAGAGCTTCTTTTCCCTTGGGTAACATAGCTAGTTCCCAAGTTTTGTTGGCGGTAAGGGACTTCATTTCATCTTTCATAGCAAGTTCCCACTTGCTAGCATCTTCTACCTCGCATGCTTCCTCGTAACATTCGGGTTCACCTGCATCAGTTAGTAACAAGTAATCCATATACCTCCTGTTTGGTATATGTGGTCGAGAGGACCTCCTTAGTACAGGTTTTGGAGGTGGAGTTGGAGACTGCTGTGCATCTGTGTGAGTCTTTGTGATGGGTTCCTCAGCTGGAGAACTCTGATCTATCTGCCAAGTCACACTGCTGTCTGTAGGATCATCCAACTCTGCATACACTGGGTCATTCTGTGCTGAATTTCTTGGGGGTGTTGCGTCTTTGTACATCGCCTTTTCATTGAACACGACATCTCTGCTTCTGATAATTTTCTTGTTTTGAGTATCCCAGAGGTGATAGCCAAACTCGTCTTCTCCGTATCCAATGAGAGTGCACTTCTGTGATTTAGGATCTAGCTTGCTTCTAACCTGATCACTGATGTGAACATATGCAACACAACCAAAGACTTTTAAATGTGCAAGTTTGACATTTTTATCGCTCCATACCTCTTCTGGTAATTTGAAGTCGAATGGGGCTGATGGACTTCGGTTAATCAAGTACGCTGCTGTACTGACTGCTTCAGCCCAAAACTATTTTGGAAGGCCTGCCTGCAATCGCATGCTTCTGTCTCTTTCAGTTAATGTTCTGTTCATCCGTTCTGCTATTCCGTTGTGCTTGGATGTACCTGGCACGATTCTCTCAAGTCTGATACCATGCTCATAGCAGAAGTTTTTGAATTCTCTATCTTCGTACTCTCCACCATTGTCGGATCTCATCCTTTTGATTTTCAGCCCTATCTCATTTTCTACCATGGCTTTCTACATCCTAAAAGCAACAAATACATCAGATTTTTGCTCCAGAAAGTAAACCCATATCTTCCGAGAATGGTCGTCAATGAAGGTGACGAAATATGACTTTCCACCAATAGATGGGACTGGGCTCGATCCCCAGACATCTGTGTGAACTAACTAGAGTCTTTCTTTCTTCGGAGTTCTACTGATCGTCTGGAATCTAACTCTTTTCTGCTTGCCAAGGATGCAACTTTCACACAAGTTTAGTTAAACTGACTGTAGATCTGGTAGTTTTCCATTTTGTTGCATGATCTTTAGTTCCTTTTCACTTATATGACCGAGTCTCTGGTGCCATAGGTTGGAATCATTGTTGCTTGCTGCGGTTGCAATTGACCCTTAGGCGTTTGTTGTCTTGTAGAGAGTACCGCTCTTCTTACCACGCATGATCGTCATTGCGCCTTTAGAAATTTTCCAACTGTCTCCATCGAAGGTTGTAATGTAACCTTCACTTTCTAACTGTCCCACAGAGACTAAATTCTTCCTCAAGTCTGGAATGTGCCTGACCTCTGTCAATCTCCATGTGGTACCATTTATCTTAACCTGTACCTCACCTTTTCCGGTAATGTCACAACATTTGTCATTACCAAGGTAAACTTTGCCAAGTTTTCCGGGTACATACCTTTCAAGTATTTTCTTTTGTCCAGTGGCGTGAAACGAGGCTCCTGAGTCTAACACCCAAGACTTTGCCTTACTTTCCAATGAGCAAATCAGTACCTCTCCTTCTCCTGAGGCAGATGCGACATTTGCTTCGTCCTTTTCTAGCTCTTTCTTCAAGGATCTGCATTGGTTTTTGTAGTGTCCAATCTTTCCACTATGCCAACACTCTATCTTTTTCTGATTCTGGGAGTTATTGGAATTTCCTGGATTTCTAGATTTGGACCTCCTGCTTCTTGATCTTCCGCGGTTCTTTGCTCTTCTTCGGTTTGAATTTCTTCCTCTGCTTTCAACATTTAGTGCCGATCTCGAGGTAGTAGTAGTTTGTGATTGCATTCTGATCTCCTCTGTCAAAATCATACTGATGACTTCGTCGAATTGTAGCTTTGATTTTCCTGCAGAGCTACTGATCGCTGTGACTATACCTTTCCAACTCTCTGGTAACTGACCGAGAATTAGCAAGGCTCTAATCTCATCATTAAAAGTGATATCCACTGAATCAAGTTGATCTTTCACTTTGTTGAATTTATTTAGGTGTTTGCTAAAACTACCTCATTCAGTCATTTTCTTATTAAACAACTTTTTAATCAGATAGACCTTATTAGCAGCAGAGGGCTGTTCATACATACTTGAGAGAGCCGCCATAAGAGATGTCGTTGTTTTCTCGTTCTTGATGTTGAACGCCACAGATTTGGACAGAGAAAGCCTTATAGTGGCAAGAGCCTTTCGATCAAGTACTTCCCACTTAGTGTCTTTCATATATGCAGGCTTTTTTTTCGGTGGTAAATAAAGATCTTTTTGAAATAAATAATCCTCCATTTGCATGCGCCAAAATCCGAAGTTTGAGCCGTCAAACTTCTCAATATTTGAAGAGTCTTTCTTATTAGCCATATTAAATCACCAATTTAGAAGTTAAAATTGGTGAAATAGACCACACAAATGCGTCCGGAATGGTCGAAATAGTTAGAAACGACTCTTGAATCAGTCAAATCGAACTTAAAATGCCCAAAATAACCCCCAAAAGAAAAGTTGAGGATAATGTTGACGTGGCGCTGACGCAGATGCTGACTGGGCTGTAATGATGACGTGGCTGCTGACGTGGCAAAAAGTAGAGTCCACTGCTGACGTGGCAGGTGATGTGGAGCTGGCTGGGCGCTGCTGTGGCACTGATGTGGAACTGACTGGGCGCTGCCGTGGCGCTGACTAGGTGCTGACGCGGCGCCCCAGGTGGTTGGTGACGTGGCAATTGTCTTCTCCGTTCTGCTGAAGGAGAAACCAGAGGAAAGGCTCTGTTTGGTTTGTTAAATTTCAAAACACTTTAAAAGGAGCTAGAGGGCTTGTTTCAACTCCGTTTTCAACGTATCGGAATCGTCTTGACGAGATCTACGCACCGGTATAACCAAATGGTGGTTTCGGAGAACTTTACTTCTGGGCAGATCTGAAATTTTGGACAAAAAATCTCTCCAAATACTCTGATACCAGTTGTTAGAAGTTGGAGAGGTTCACAAAACTAAGCACACTCACACAAATATAAAAAATACCAAAGATTTACGTGGTTCGGCTAAGCTTAGCCTACGTCCACAGGAGAGAGGGAGCCTTCACTATAGTAATAGAAGATTACAGAGGAGGAGATAAAACTCTCAAACTCAACTCACTCAATCTTTCTGTCTACACTCCCAAACTACAACACACTGAGCACTCACTTGCAATTCTCACACTCCTTATAATACACAATCAAGCATGCATTTATAGGAAGAACAGAGGGAGAGAAAGCCATAAATTTGGGTGGCTAAATCTTTGACGTTGGAGGACTCTTAGGCAGTTTATTTTGACAAAATGAAGAAGAGATCACAGCGCCTAAGATTTTTGCTATGTTGTTGGTGGCTGTTTGTCTCCTTGACATTTGCTTCCATATTTGTCTTCTTCTTCATTAATTGTTTTTCAGTTTTTCTTCTTGATTGTTCCACATGGGTGGATTAACATATCCGAACCACGTAAATATTGTGTCATTTCTACTTGTGCTTGTTTGGTGTTCTTGACCGATCCTAACAAGTCGTATCAAAGCCTCGTTGGCGGTTTTAACACCTACTGTTCAGATCTGCCCAGAAATTAAGTTGCTCAAAATTAATTTCTGAGCATACCAGTGTGTTCTACTCGTCGAGACGATTCCGACGATATATCACACGTCAAAAACGGAGTGAAAACGAGCTCTCTAGCTTTGTTTAAAGTGTTTGGAAATTAAAGAAAAACCAAACAGACCTTTTTTTTTCTGGTTTTTGCAGCAGAGAAGACGACACTGTTCATTAGTGAGCCCAGTGCCAAGTCATCAGACATCTAGTCGCCACGTCAGCGCCTAGTCAGCGCCACATCAGCGCGCAGTCAGCCACAGTTACCACGTCGCTGCCACGTCAGCTAGTGTTAGCCCAAAATTATTTTTGTCATATCTTGGGCATTTCAAGTCCGATTTAGATGATTTTGGAGTCGTTCCTAGGGTTTTCGATCGTTCTGAACACAACTGTGCTCTCCGTTTCTCCATTTTTCACCCTGAAGACACTGTTCTAGCTAATTGGAATCTAAATCCAAGTCCAATCCATGGAGGATTCAAGATCGGGAGCTATGATAAAGTTGGCGGCCTCTAATTATTACATTTGGAGACCTCGGATGTAGGATCTCCTGAATTGTAAAGACTTAGCTGACCCATTAGAAGACGAAGGTGCAAAACTTGAGAAAACTTCTGAGAATGACTGGACCAAAATGAATAATAAAACCATTGGTCAAATTAGACAGTGGATTGACCAGTGTATTCCACCATGTTTCACAAGAAAGCAATGCCAACGCCCTATGGAAGAAGTTAGAAAATATGTATCAAGCCAAGACTGCTCGAAACAAAGCCCTTTTGATGAAGCGGCTAGTGAATATGAAGCTAAAGAGAGGAACCTCTGTAGCCGAGCACACCAGTGAGTTTCAGAACCTGGTGAATCATCTTGACTCCACCGAATTTAATGTTAGCGATGAAATGCAAGCCCTACTACTGCTCAGTTCGTTGCCTGACAACTGGGAGACACTGGTGGTCTCCCTCGGCAACTCAGCTCCAAATGGAACGCTTACCATGTCAATGGTAAAAGACGCTCTTTTCAGTGAGGAAGTCAGAAGAAAAGAAGTAGGTATGGATCAGTCACATACCCTTATCACTGAAAACAGAGGAATACCTCAAGGAAATGCTAGAGGCAGAAGTAGAGGTAAAAGCAGAGGGAGAAACAGAGGACAGTCTCAGTCTCGTGAGAAATCTAGTGACAGCTGAAATCAACAGAAAGGTAAATATAAATGTTATTACTGTGGTATTCCTGGACATGTAAAGAAATATTGCAGGAAATTACAAAAAGATCAAGCGCAAAGTAGCAACCAGTCAAAGAACAAAGAAGGTGAAACCTTACTCACCCATACAGGAGAAGTAGCACTATTTTCAGTCGTTGAAGAGACGTGTCTCCATGTTGCAACCCAAGATATCGAGTGGGTGGTAGACACAGCAGCATCATACCACGCCACTCCCCACGATGATTTCTTCACTTCGTACAAAGCTGGCGACTTTGGTAGAGTGAGGATGGGCAACACCAGTTTCTCAAAGATTGTAGGAATTGGCGACGTTCAGATCAAGACCAATGTTGGTTGCACCATGGTATTGAAGGATGTTCGACATGTGCCCGACCTTCGACTCAATCTCATTTCCAGGACAACTCTTGATCGACAGGGCTACGAAAACTACTTTGGCAATGGCAAGTGGAAGCTAGTAAAAGGAACCAGTAAAAGGAACCATGATTGTCGCTCGAGGACACATGTATGACACATTGTACAAAACCCAGGTGGAAGTTATTTCTGATAGCCTCAATGCAGTTGAAGACGAGGCATCACCGAATCTGTGGCATAAGAGACTCGGACATATGGGAGAGAAAGGGTTACTCTCGCTAGCAAAGAAGGCACTTATCTCAATGCCCAAAGGTATTCAACTTAACCCTTGTGATCATTGTTTATTTGGAAAACATCATAGAGTCTCATTTAATTCCTCTACCAAGAGAAGATCAAAGTTGTTAAGTCTGGTACACTCTGATGTTTGTGGTCCCATGGAAGCAGAAAGTTTAGGTGGTAATAAATATTTTATAACATTTATTAACGATACTTCACGAAAATTGTGGGTGTATTTTTTGAGAACTAAGGACCAAGTACTCGAGAATTTCCAGAAATTCCACGCCATGGTGGAAAGAGAAACAGGAAAGAAGTTGAAATGTCTCCAATCTGACAACAGAGGCGAGTACACCTCAAGGGAATTTGAGGCATACTGCTCTGATCGCGGTATCCGACATGCGAAGATGGTCCCACGTACCCCACAACACAATGGTGTAGCTGAGAGGATGAATCGAACCATCATGGAAAGAGTCAGAAGCATGCTCAGTCTGGCTAAGCTGCCTAAGCTATTTTGGGGTGAAGCTGTTCACGTCGCCTGCTACCTCATCAACAGATCACCATCAATCCCATTGCAGTTTGAAATTCCAGAAAAGTTATGGTCTGGTAGAAATCCTTTCTACTCTCATCTGAGAGTGTTTGGGTGTAAGGAATTTGCACATGTATCCAAGGAACAAAGACAAAAACTTGACATGAAATCAACTCCATGTATTTTTATCGGCTATGGAGATGAAGGATTTGGATACAAGTTATGGGATCCAATAACACAGAAGCTCATTAGAAGAAGGAATGTACTATTCCAGGAAAATCAAGTATATGAGGATTTTGAAAAGTCCACAAAGTCTAATAGTTCCAGTTCCAGTTCCAGTACTCCCGACCTCGTTCCAGATTCAGCACCAGTACAGTTAGACATAGAAAATGAAGAAATGCAGGAGGAAATTCCAGAAGCAGAAGATGAAGATACTGGGGGTGTTGAGCAGGGGGAGCAACAACCCCGTCCACCAGAAATTGCAGAACAAGAAGTCACCCCTCCAGTTGAAGAACCTCAACCGAGAAGATCTGAAAGATGTCGCACTTTAATTCCGTCGAGGAGATATCCGGAGTCAGACTATATTCTGCTTACTGATGAGGGGGAACCAGAAAGTTTCCGAGAAGCACAAATTCATGCAGACAAAGATAAATGGATGCAAGCAATGCAAGAAGAAATAAGTTCTTTGCAAAAGAACCAAACATATGAGTTGGTAAGACTTCCCAAAGGAAAGAAAGCACTGAGAAATAAATGGGTATTCAAGTAGAAGAAAGATGGCAGCGGAAAGCTTGTGAAACACAAAGCTCGGTTAGTCGTCAAAGGATTTCAACAGAAAAAAAGCATCAATTTCGACAAAATCTTCTCACCAGTAGTGAAGATGACTTCAATTCGAGTCATACTCGGATTGGCAGCATGTTTGAAACTAGAGCTTGAACAGATGGATGTCAAGACAACTTTTCTTCATAGAGATTTACATGAGAAAATTTACATGGAACAACCTGAAGGCTTTAAAGTTCAAGGGAAAGAGCACTTAGTCTACAAGTTGAAAAAGAGTCTCTATGGGCTGAAGCAAGCACCAAGACAGTGGTACAAGAAGTTTGACTCATTCATGGTGGGTCATGGGTACAGCCGAACTATTGCAGACCAGTGTGTATATGTTAAGCGTCTTTCCGATGGAAACTTCATTACTCTCTTACTCTATGTCGACGACATGTTGATTGTTGGACATGATGCACGCATGATTAGCAAGTTGAAGCAAGAACTGTCCAAGACCTTTGATATGAAAGATCTAGGCCCAGCTCAACAGATTTTGGGCATGAAGATTGTTCGTGACAGGAAAGCCAAGAAACTATGGCTATAACAGGAAAAGTATGTTGAATGAGTGCTTGAAAGGTTCAACATGAGAGATGCTAAGCCAGTCAATACTCCACTGGCAAATCACTTTAAGCTGAGCAAGCGATCGTGTCCTTCTTCGAGGAAAGAGATGGAAGAAATGGAAGCAATCCCATATTCTTCAGCAGTTGGTAGTCTCATGTACGCAATGGTATGTACGAGACCAGACATTGCTCACACTGTAGGCATTGTGAGCAGATATCTTTCCAATCCAGGTAAAGACCATTAGGAAGCAGTTAAGTGGATTCTCAGATACTTAAAGGGTACATCGAAACTATGCTTGTGTTTCGGGGGAGCTGAACCAGTCTTGGAAGGCTATACAAATTCTGATATGGCAGGTGATCTTGATAGTAAAAAGTCTACTTTGGGATTTCTTTTCACTTTTGCAGGGGGAGCAGTCTCATGGCAATCAAAATTGCAAAAGTGCGTTGCTTTATCTACAACAGAAGCAGAGTACATAGCAGCAGCGGAAGCTGGCAAAGAAATGTTGTGGCTGAAGCGGTTTCTCCAAGAACTCGGTGTAAGACGCCATTTAACGTATGGAGTTGATTCACCATTTAATGCCTCTTCTTCCTTCCTATATATATGTATGATGTATAAGCTGAAGAGGTGTGCAATAATAGTGTGAGTGAAGTGGAAGAGAGAAAACAGTAGAGAGATTGAGAGTTGAGTAGAGACATTACTCCTCCTCTGTTGTATTTTTTTTTCAATCATACTGATATTTGGTTTCTTCGTAGATGTAGGATACATATCCGAACCACGTAAATATTGTGTCATTTCTTTTTGTGCTTGTTTGGTGTTCTTGACCGATCCTAACATAATCAGCATTCAAGAAGGCATGTAATGTAAGACAAGAGCATGGGGTGAGGTGGAAGCCCACAATAATGATGCCTTCGATGTATCGAAGAATACGCTTTATAGCTTGTAGGTGATCTATGGTGGGGACATGCATAAACTGACATACTTGATTGATGACATAAGTAAGATTGGGTCAGGTCATGGTAAGGTATTAAAGAGCACCCACAATTTTCCTATAAGAGGAAGGATCATATAACAGTTCACCATAAGAGAAAACCTTGAACCAGGTGGAACATATGTAGAGTAAGGTTTGGCTTGTAACATAGTTGTACGAGAGAGAGTAAGGTTTGGCTTGTAACATCGTTGTACGGGAGAGAAGATCAAGAGCATACTTGGACTGAGAAAGATGAAGACCCTAACGGGTTTGCTTTGCTTCAATTCCAAAAAATAGCGTAGTTCACCTAAGTCTTTCATGAAAATTATGTACTGAGCACATGAATGAATGACCGAATAAGAGAAGAACAACTGCCAATTAATATAATACCGTCAATATACAAAAAAAGAATGAATGTGGATGCCATTAGAGGACTGAAGACAAACATACTAGAGTTGGCCTTACTGCTTATAAAACCACTGTAAAAGAGAAAACTACTGAACTTCTGAAACCAGGCTATTGGGGCCTGTTTAAGACCATATATAGCCTTGTGAAGGCGACAAACATCTGTAGGACGGGTGGAATTACGAAAGTATGGAGGTTGCTCTATATAAATCTCTTGTGAAATTATTCCATGAAGGAATGCATTTTTGACATGGAGTTATTGAATAGTTAAGTGATGAGTGAGAGCCAGGGATAAAATTGTGCAAATAGTGGGAGGCTTCACTACTGGACTAGATGTATCTGTAAAGTAGCCCTTGGTATCTAGACGAGCTTTATATCTTTAAACTGAACAATATGATTTTTCTTTTATCGTACAAACCCATTTTGAGCCTACTATATTCACTGAGGGATGACGAGGCACAAGAGACCAGGTGCCATTGGAAAGAAGGGCTTTGAACTCATCTTATATAGCGGCATACCGTTTTGGACTTTTTAGAAGCTTAATGATAGGTAAAAGGTTCAATTTTATCAGGAGGGGGTAACGAGGTAGCAAAGGCTTGGGAAATGGGATACTTTGTGGTGAAGTAGGAGTTGTGTTTTGGTTCCACAATACCAACCTTGAGTCGTGTCACCATAGGATCTGTAGGAACAAGTGTTGAGGGAGGTGGTTCAAAAGTAGTGTTAGGTGGTAAGAAAGAAGGGAGGTGCGATAGCATGAAAGAAGAAATGGGAGGAGTGAGCAATGAATTCGGCCTTGGTATAGTGTTAGTAGCGTCAGGTTCATGGGAAGGAGATGAAGTATCAGGAGAAGGCATGAACAAAGATGGTGCCGAGGAAGTAAGTTGTAGAAGAGGCATTGTAGAAATAAAAAGAGAAGAAATCTGACTTGATCAGGATTTTGGCAATGTGAGGTATATTAACCGATTGTTGATGAGTGTCTAAGGTAGGCGAATCAGGTTTTAGTGCCACAAATGGAAAGGTGAACTCGCCAAAAATGACATGTCTTACAGTGTAAACGCATCCAGTCTTGGGATCCAAACAACGATAGCCTTTGTATTGATTGTTATAACCCAAGAACACAACCTGAACTGATTTGGGGCTTAACTTGTCTTGCTTGTACGTGCCCAAGTAAGGATAACATGTGCATCCAAAGGTGCGATGGATGGTGTAATCAGGATGTCTATTGAAGAGAACTTCATAGGGCGATTTAGAGTTCAAAATTAGTGTGGGAAACCTATTAAGAAAATAGGCAATAGTGAAAAAAGCTTCCAACCAGTATTGTTTATGCATAGAATAATGAAACATCAAGGAAAGTCCTAATTCAGTGATATGCTGATGCTTTTGCTCTGCAACACCATTTTATTGTTGGGTGTGAAGGCAAGAGATTTGAGGAATAATGCCACAATCATCCAAGACATTTAAATTCACCTTTAGTTAACTCAAAGGCCCTATCACTCGGAAAATACTTGATCTACAATAGATTTTCCATCATATTTTTGAAGTGAAGAAAGAAGACAATACTATCACTTTAATGCCATACAAAGGGACTAAAATCATCGATAAAAGCAATATAATAATGATATCCCAAAACAAATGGAACAGGTGCAGCACACCAAATATCACAATGAACCAAGAAAAGGGGATGAGGAGAACATCGATCCGATGAATGAAATGACAAATTCTTACTTTTTTCTAATTGACAAGCAAAACAAATGAAGTTTTTATTCAAAGGAATAGAAATCTCTAGACACTTATTCGAAGATAAAGAAGAAACAATTTGAAAATTGGGAATGCTGTCTCCTTCGATTGTGCCGTACTTCAGAGGTGGTCTTCGAGCTAAGGAATGCTGTCTCCTTTCTTCGAGCTAAGGAATGCTGTCTCCTTCAAAATGCCCCATCTTGATGCCATAAATTTGCACTAAAAGATGAAGTAGATATAAATTGTATTTAATTGGTCCTGTGAGAAAAACTTTCCAAGTAGCCAGATCCTTAACACAATAACTCCATGAAAAAAAGTAAAAAGAGCAATTTTAACAACAGTAAATCGGGCTACTGATATTAGATTTTTTTTGAATAGCAGGGACACGAAGCACACCTTCAAGTTTGAATTGATTAGGACCAGATTTGTGAAAATCAATATTACTAATTGAGAAATGTGAAGATCGGCTCCATTGCCAACCATAACAAAATCAGAATTAACCTGATTATTCTCGGAGTTGTTGAAGAAGTGACATATTTGCTGTCATATAACTGGTTGCATTGGTGTCTGGATACCAACATGGATTAGAATTTTGAGACTGAAACGTAGAGGAAGTTTAAAAAATATTTATTTCTGCAGAGGACTGTTGTACTTGGTTTGGATTATGGCTTTGGTTGAAGTGAAATGGGCATTTGGTAGCATTCTGTCCTTGTTCATGGCATAATTGACATTTTCCATATATGGTTTTCCTTTAGATTTTGATTATGACTGCACTTTTGATATTGAAATTGTGGAAATCTTTTATACCCTTGTTAACGGGAGGGATTGGATCTATTTTGATGGGAAGAAAACTAGAATTATGGAACCCATTCATACGACCTGTAGGTTATACGTATAATGTATGTTGTTGTGTGTTATGTTTATATGTAGACAACATAGCTATATCTCTCATGTGGGGTGTGTTGAGAAGAGCGTTTTAGAAGATCATGATTGAAAAGCCGAGATCAAAGTTCTGCAAAAGTGGGTGGTTATTCCGATTTTCCATCATCACTACAAAATTAGCACACTCAGGTCCAAGACCACTGAGTGCATGTCCCAAAAGTTTTCTATCATGGACTGGGTGCTGAAGTGCAGCCAGTAAATCAGCAAGATGCTTGAGCTTATTGAGGTACTCAGAGATTGACGATGATGTACCTTTCTGAATCGAATGAATTTTACCTTTCACTAGGTCCAAACAAGCTTGACTTTGCTCCAAAAATATTAAGCGAAGGCTTTCCAAACTTCAAGGGCAGTAGAGTCCCCAAGAACCTATGTGAGAATGCCATAGCTTGTACGTATGGGAGTTGCATTGACACAACTTGAGACAAATTGATCAGTCTTACGCCATAAGAGGAAATCTGGATTAGGAATATCTATCCCTTTTGTGGACTTGATTGTTTTTGGTGGCTGCATGACAGATCCATCAACATAATTGTAGAGATGATTGGCTACAAAAATGGGACTAAACTGACTTGGCCATAGTAGATACTTAGTCTCATTTAGTATTCATTTAGTATGATAGAGACATAATTGATGATATTTCCCAAAGAGAGAGACATATATGGGAGAAGAGGCTAATATGGAAGATAAAGATGTAGGTGATGAAGCCATAAGAGAGGGTATGGGCTAAGAAAACAATTGAATGTATACCGTGAAAGAAATATTGTGTGTATTCACTTCATTATTTGTACATGAGAACAAGCTAGTAATCAAATCTAAAAAATAAATGAGAGATTATGAAGGATTCTGGGATGAGATCATTGCTAATTGAGTTCTGGGTTGAGATTTATGGTCTGGGATTACGGCTGAAAATCACTTAACAATTAGGAAGGATTCTGGGATGAAATCATGGGTGAAAGTGCTCAATGTATTTGCTCAGTTTAAGAAAATAAATATTTATGTGATGATACCAACTTCCACTCTTACAGTGGTTGACACTTTCTTTTCTCTCTCTCTCTCTCTCTCTCTCTCTCTCTCTCTCTCCTTAAAAACTTGGGACTTTTTGACTTAAAAAGATCAGAGGCAAGGCGGTAGCAGTAACTTCCTCTTATTTCTCTTTTTTTGCATATATTTTTTCCTCATCGTCTCCGATCTTCTATTTTCCTACCCTGATCTCCCTCTTCTATTCATTTTTCCCTCTTTAATTTGCTTTGTTTTGTGTGTGATTTATATTTTATTTTTTTGACGTATTATTTTTTCCCCATCATTTCTTCTCCGTAGTTCTTGTAGATCTAATTCTATCATTTCGCTAAACATAGACAGACCCTAAGTGGGCGAACGAGGGCAGATACACCCTAAAATTTGAAAAGACTTATAATTATAGTAGTATTAAACCTAATTGTTTATCATATCGCTACAAAAGATGGACTCAAGGAGGGTGGGAACGGCTGCCCCCTTAAAATTTGTAAAAGCTCATAATTATAATATAATTATAGTAGTATTAGTCTAAAATATTTTAAGATTATATAGGTTCTTAAAATTTTTTAAAAACTTAATATTCGCTCCCTAAGAACTTAAAAAAATAATTTGTTCTCCAAATTAAAACCCTGCACCCATTTTTGTCGGTACAGATGGATCAATGCTGATAACACCAATAAAGTTGAGTCTAAGCAACCACTCATGACCTTTAGTAAGTCATGTTGTGAGAGTTAGGTAGAGAATACGGTGTCAATTTAGTTAAGTGGAAAAAAAATGTGGCGATGTACAACCCGTGATGATTGTTTTTTGTCATTCGTTTTTAATTTTATTAATACATTTTAATAATATCTCTTTTTTTTCCTATGTGGTTTTTTGTCCCCTTTTAAGCATGATGGTATTTTTCTCTCCATTTAATTAGATGTCTTGTTGCATTTTATGAACCTATTTCATCAATTTTATATTATGGCATTGTTTGGGCTAAATTTCACGATTTTATTTATTTTTGTTTTTTTTGATTTTTGTCAATTTTTAACTAAATTTTTTATTTTTTCCAATGATCTTAATGAGATGAACACAAAAAATAAAAAATTTTGATCAAAAGATGAAAAAAAAAAGTTTACTAAAAACGAAAATAAGTAACATAAAATTTGGCTTATTAGCTTATTTTTGTCTTTTTTGAACTTTTTTATATTTTGATAAAAAAAATTTATATTTTCAGCTCGTTTCAATGAGAAGAGTCTAAAAAGTATAATAATTTGACTAAATAATAAAAAATTTATTAAAAACAAAAATTTACAATATTAAATAAATAAATAAATAAAATTATCCCAAAGGCCTAAATTTATAATATTTAGATGTCTAACTTTTTCTGACAAACAAAAAGTAGTGGTAGGCACGTGAATTAATTCCGTGGAGAAAAAGAAGTAAAGGTTAAAATTGTGTTGGAGTCAAAACCGTTCTAATCATTAGCATGAACACTCAATCATATATTAGATTTCGTGGCACATACTGTACAATATTATTTATTAATTACAAAAATGAATTAAATAAAAATAAATTAAATAGTAATTCAAAATTTGTTAATTAAAGTTTCAAATACCCACTAACAGAAAATATGGAGAAAGAAAAAATACGAAACTTTAAAAATACAACCCCGTGTTGAATGAAAGATCAAATTAATAATATTAAAAAAATTTCAAAATTGTTTGTACGTGGACTATTATAAATTTTTGTTTGGTTATTGGATTTAAGTCGACTTAAAGTTAGTTTTTTAACTTTTAACTTAAAGCTCAAAAAATTAAAAAACATCATTTTTCAACCCTCAATTTTTAGCCTGTTTATTTTTAGATTTTTTAGCATTTCTCATAATAATGATCCTATTTGAGTAAATAGTTTATTGGCTTATTTGGTTTATAAGCAGCCAAATAAGCAATATCGTTTAGTTTGCTAAATAAACAAGATTTAAACCAATAAACAAATAAGTCAATAAGTCAAAAATAACCCAAAAAAGCCAAAATAAGCAAATAAGCCAAATAAGCAAGTGCCCTCCCAAATGAAGCAAATAAACAAATAAGTTAATTGAGCCAAATAAAGTGACTTATTCATATTTTTGCTTATTTGCCAATAAGCAAATAAGCAAATTACTTAAACTGAGCTAATTTTTAATTTTACTTTGTTACATATAAAACTTCACAAATTTCAACTAACCAATTATACCTCAACTCATTTAAGATGAAAAACAACTATAAAATTTTATATTAAATTTATTTGACATTTTTAGTAACTTAAAAGTCACTATTTTTTTCAACCAAACGAATTTTTTAGTTTAAAGTGGCTTAAAACAAAAAAATTGACTTAAAACTAATTGCCAAATAAACTCTAAATATGATTAATATTATAAATTATTTTGCACTTTAAGAATAACTTAACAAGTTAAAAAAATTAATTTTAAAAAGCTATACCTTGGTAATTTTGATTTTTTGCTTCTTAATAATTAATTTTTATTATAAACTCAGCTGTGCAATAAACACATATCTTAACATTTCGTATCTCACAGCCGATGCGAACGATGTTCAAAATAAAATTCATGAGATCCATGGACTATACTTTTAGGTAATAGATTTTGTGGGATAATGATAGAGTCGGAGCTTTGTAGTCTTTGTTGAAGTGGTCTTTCTATTCACAGTTTTAATTGTCACTTAGATTTTCTTATTGCCATCTTGTGATTGTAATTTGTACGTGACTTGGATATGTGATTCTCTCGGTCTATTTGATTTTTTCTATCATTATTTTTTTTCTTCTTTTGATGTTTAAAACTGTGATATCTTAGTATCTCATATCGGAAATGGAGAGGGAGTTTTTGAGTTATAAAAGAAAAATCTTGAACTCTTACATTCAACGAGGTATTTTTTTCAGGTGATAAAGACCCTAGCAGAATTCCGCGGTTAAGCGTGCTTGGGCGGGAGCAATGTAAAGATGAGTGACCCTTTGAGAAGAACAAAACCGTGAGTGCTTTGCCCAAAGCGGACAATATCATTGCCATGTGAAGAGTTGGGGTGTTACAGATGGTATCAGAGCCGACTCTTCTCATCTCCGAGTGTGGGTCCCTATTGTTTCGCGTGACATGTGGGCGGGTTATTGAGTGGGCGGGTCGATAAGGTTTGGTAGGTAGCATGGGAACATGCAGCTCTAAGGGAGGTGAATTGTGATATCTTGGTATCCCACATCGAAAATGGAGAGAGAGTTCCTAGGCTATAAAAGAAAAATCTTTAACCTTTACATTCAACGAGACTTTTTCTCAGGTGGTAGAAACTCTAGTAGAACTCTGCAGTTAAGCATACTTGGGCGAGAGTAATGCAAGGATAGGTGACCTCATGGGAAGAACAAAATCGTGAGGATTTTTGTCCAAAGCGGACAATATTGTTGCCATGTGAAGGGTCGAGGTGTCACAGAAACTGATTTTGATGTAGACTCTTTACATGCTATTTTTTTGTGTGACTTTCCTCTCAGAATAAACGTGGTAACATCTTCTAGTTTCAACTTTGCCGATCTTGAGAAATAATGTAGTGCAAGAACCAAGTTATTATAGTTTTATGGCAAACTGGACAAGAGTAGTAGAGCTCTAATTTCATCAGCGAAGTCAATACCCACTGAATCTAACCCGATTGATAATGGTATTGAAATTAATAATTGAGATTCTCGGCAACGATAACATCATTCGTTATCATTAAATTAAATAATTTCTTCATTGGATATACCGTGTTTGATGGGTTTTTCATAAATTCTTTTCAACGCTTTTAACAAATATGCCATTGTCTTGTTCATTGCAATGTTGAACCTTATTGACGGTGGGAGGCTTAATCGCACAATAAGTTCTTCTGATACAGAACATTTTCGATTTGCATCCTACAAAAGACAAAGTTCCAAGAAAACAAAGTAAGAACATGACATACAAAGATTTACGTAGTTCGACAAGTAGTGCCTACGTCTATGAGTTCACATTTTTTTATTAATTTCTTTGGGAGAATATAAGAATAATGTTTGACTAAAATTTTGAGAGAAAACTTAATAAAATCTATCAATAGACACAACCTAACTAGGTCTGATACTACAGTCCCAAACAGATCACTCAATTTGTCAGACTAACTGATCGATCGATCATCGATTATGATCGATTTTCTATTGATTTGTCTTGGACTGCTCAATCTGTCTGCCTTTTTAATGAATTTTCTTTCACTTTTAATAATAAAAATCTAAGGAATTTCATGTTGGATGCAGACGATATTTAATTCACTATTTGGGATGTTTAAAAAAATTAACTTTAAAAAAATATTACATTCAAAAGAAAATGAGAAAAAAAAGTGTTTGGGATAATTTTTTAAAGGTAGCTATATTAATTTTTTTTTGCCTTAATGTCTAAATGTCTTTATTTTTATTTTTAAGTTATAGTGAATGTGATATTAGCATTTTTTTATTGAGAGTAGATTAGATTTTTTGATCAAGGAGTTATAATCATTTTACAAAAAAAGCTAGTGTATTTGAGAAGTGTATATGTTTTTTCTTTAAAAAAATAAAAAACTTAGTTATTTTTTAGAAAAATCAAATGTTAATTATAGCTTAAAAGCTGACTTTTTTTATATAATTATAATAGGCCATCTTTTTAGATAAGCCACACAGGGCCTTATATAAATTTGTAAAATGATACAAAACACTTTCAAATAAAAATGCAAGCCATTGAGCTATTCAGTTTTAGCTTTTAGATTTATAAGAATTTCACACACACACATAGAGAGAGAGAGAGAGAGAGAGAGAGAGAGAGAGAGAGAGAGAGAGAGAGAGATATTTAGTTTTAGTTTTTAGATTTATAAGAATTTCATAAAGAGAGAGAGAGAGCTATTCAGTTTTAGTTTTTAGATTTATAAGAATTTCACAAAGAGAGAGAGAGAGAGAGAGAGAGAGAGAGAGAGAGTTCAGATTTATAAGAATTTCAGAGAGGGAGAGAGCAATTCAGTTTTAGTTTTTAGATTTATTAGAATTTGAGAGAGAGAGAGAGTTTTTCTTTATTTGTGCTTGTGTTAAAAAGAATATCTCTAATTTCAAGCACTTTTATAAATTTTTGTGCTCTTGCTCCTCTAATTGATATGCTTTCCTACACTATTTCATAAAATAATATAACCACTCCACAAAAAAGTCATATTATATAGTATCTAAATATAATTACGATATGATTTGTGTTTTTGTTAGAAAGTATCTCTAATTTTAAACAGGTTTATGGACTTTAGTGCAAGTGCTTCTTTAACCCATACATTTTAAAACATTTTTCCGTAAACTAATATAAACACTACACAAAAAATATCATATCATATGGTATCTAAAATATAATTTTCTTGATTTGTATATACGTTAAAGAGAGTATCTTTAATTTCAAACAAGTTTTTGGGTTTAATGCTCCTCCAATCGATGCATTTTCCTACACTATTCTACAAAATAATATCATATCACATCGTATTCAAAATACAATTTTCTTGATTTGTATCTGTTGGGAGAATTTCCAACGCCGACATAAAATACATGCTCGGGGATCCAGAAAATACATCTTTATTAAACTTTCA
>JAOTRH010000022.1:7587094-7599273 GCA_034768845.1 Heliamphora exappendiculata | reverse complement strand
ATAAATAATTCAAATTAGCAAAATAAATTTATTTTAAATTCAAAATTAAATAAACTGATAAGAGTGGTCATCCAACACAATCCATCAAAGCCAATCCTTTGTAGAATTACTGACCCAAACCTCCATTCCGATAACACATGAGAGTGGTCATCCAACCCATTGGTATTTGGTACAAAAAAATTTTCTTGCGTAATTAAATAAAAATATCATGTAAATATTATTATGTTTTCGTTTGACAATCGATTTACAATTAATTTTTTTATTTTTTTACTTAAAAATCTAAAAATTCAAAAAAATTTATTTTTTAACGCAAAGGCTTTTAGGTTTTTTTGATATTTTATATAATTTTTTTATATTTTTTAAAAATATTATAACTTTTATTATACATAATTTATTTTTATAAAAATTATATTTTTAAAATCTACTAGATAAAATTTATCAAATAAAATTTATATTAAATATAAAATTATTAAGGAATAATTTTATAAAAATTATTAAGAAATAATTTTTTAAAAATTATAATAACTTTAAATAAAAATTTTTGTCTTCTAACTTAAAATTATTTAAATTTTTGACTTAAAAACCATATATATTCCAATCAAATAATATTTTTTAACTTTTTAAATTTAAAATAATTTAAAGTTAAAAAAACCAACTTATAATCGATTTCCAAACCAACTCTATATAATTTATCTGACGTGAAACTGGAGAAGAGGGAGAATACGCACAGCCCCACCAACCGCTTACGTTTAAAAGAAGAATCTTTTGTTTTTCGTTTTTTGTTTTTTTTCTGTGTTTCTTTCTCGCCCTCACAGGAAAATCCATTTATGTTCTTGCATTGTTTATTATAATGGATCGGCATTCTGCAGTTCAAGAGCTTTTGATTAATCCGAATTTGAGATTAGATAAGACCCAACCGAATTATTAATCACGTGTTACGACAGATTAGCCATTAATAACCTAGTCTGGTGTGGATGTTCTTGTAAAAATCTTTAATTTATATTCTAATCGTGGATTGGATTAAACACCAGAAAATACCCCTACGGCCTACTCTGTGTTTCTTCCTCAGCTATTTATCTATTGTTTTCTGGAGCTCTTGCGACGACCCATTACGGAAATGGAGCAAAAATTGCTCCACTGCTTGCCGACATGTAAAAGTATAAAAGAATTGAAGCAAACCCATGTCCAGATCCTCGTAAATGGCCTCCAACACAGCATCTATATTGTACCCAAGCTTATCACTCTCTCCTCCGAACTCATTTCACTCGATTACGCAACCGACGTGTTTCGAAATTCACGTTCACCGAACGCCATTGCATTCAACAACATGATCAAATGCTTCATCGGAAAAAGCCACCGAGACGCGTTGCGTACGTATAATCAAATGCGGGAGTCGCTGATCTCACCCAACAGTTTCACCTTCACGTTTCTTATGAGATGTTTTGAATCCGTTGAGGGTTTGGATGGGGGTAGTACTTTACACGGCCACATTGTGAAGTTGGGATTTGATTCGAATGTGTTTGTTCAGAATACAGTTCTGGATTTCTATGCTAAATGTGGGCAATGTCTGGATTTAGCCTGTCAGTTGTTCGAGGTAATGCCCGAGAGAGATGTTGTTTCGTGGAACATTATGATTGGGGCTTACATGGCCAAGGGGAAGATAGAATCCGCAATTGGGTTATTTGAATCCATGCCAGAAAGGAACGTTGTGACATGGAATTCTGTCATTGCAGGGCTTTTGAAGGCTGGTAGTATGGAACTTGCTCGTTCTGTCTTTGAGCGAATGCCTGAGAGAAATGAAGTTTCCTGGAATTCCATGATCTCTGGATACATAAGAGTAGGAGATGTAAAGACTGCGCAGTCTTTTTTTAATCAGATGCCTCAGAAAACTGTGGTTTCTTGGACGGCCATGATTTCAGGATACACCACGATTGGAGATCTTGAATCAGCAAGGAGGACTTTTGATCAGATGCCAGTTAAAAATGCGGTCTCTTGGAATGCAATGATTGCATGTTATGTTCATAATCATAGGTTTGATCAAGCTCTTTCCTTATTTAGTCATATGTTAATTGATGGTGAGTGCAAACCTGATCAGACTACTTTTATCAGTGTACTTTCTGCTTGTGCTCATTTAGGGTCTCTTGAACATGGAAAGTGGATTGATTCCTACATTAAGAAAAACAAATTTGACGTGTCGAATCCGTTAGGCAATGCTTTGATAGACATGTTTTCCAAATGTGGGGATATAGAAACTGCAAGAGCTATTTTTTATCAGCTGGCTAAAAAATGCGTGATTACTTGGACTACAATGGTTTTGGGGCTAGCTGTTAATGGGAAGTGTAGAGAAGCCTTAGCACTGTTTGATAGGATGTGTTCAGAAGGAATAAGACCAGATGATGTTATCTTTATCGCTGTCCTGTCGGCTTGCACTCATGGTGGGTTGGTGGAAGAGGGTAAAAGGGTATTTGCTCGAATGGTCGGTGAATTTGGGATTACACCGCGAATAGATCATTATGGCTGCATGGTAGATTTGCTCGGACGGGCAGGGAAGCTAGAAGAAGCAGTCGAATTCGTACAAAGCATGCATATAGAGCCTAATGCAATTATTTGGGTAACTCTACTTTGTGCTTGTAAGATTCATAGAAATGAGACCTTGTTGGAGTCTGTGACAGAGAAGATTCTGGATCAAGAGCCTTCAAATCCTAGCTATTTAACCCTGATTACAAATTTGAGCTCATCGGTTGGACGATGGGAAGATGCTTTGAACTTTCGGATGGCTATGAAACACCAGGGTATGGAAAAATTACCAGGTTGTAGCTCAATCCAAATAGGAAACACAATCCACGAATTTATAGCTAAAGATATTAGGCATGGGCAAAGAAAGGAGATTTATGGGATTTTAGGTAATCTGAATGGGCATTTGAAGGCAGTAGGTGATATGCAGTGAGGATATTCCAATGGGATGATGCCCTTTGTATGGATCTCTCTTGGAAGATGACCGAACTGAGAGCAGAAATAAGAAGATGAGCGACCATAGCTAATTTATCTTGTAAGACACAGTCTCTGTTGATTTCAATGTGGGGGAAGTAGAATACATACTTTGTGGAGTGCCACCTGACGAGATGAGTGAACGATATCCACTCCCTCATTGGTCACAAAACTCACAATTGTGGAACTGACCATACATTTGGCAATAGAGTGCAGCTTAAAACACGTATTCTTCTAGACTAAATAAAATTTTTCTTTACATTTCTGTCTTTGTTTGTCATTTTAAATAATCATTGCAATTAAGCATAGTAACCAATTCCTTATTTGTTTTTTGCAGAGAAAGAAGTTTTGTTGTAAATGAGAAGGAGCTCTGCAAGTACTTTGAAGCAGCCAGCAGGCAGTCATGTGAAGGTTGTCTCTGGTGTTTCAGATACATTTATTTGCTGATTATGTTGCAGAGAGCTCTGAGGTAATGCGGGTCGTGTGGGAATTAAGTAGGGATTGAATTGAATTAAGGGACGTGAAGGTCGACTATTTTCTTTTACAATTAATAATCTACGTGCTGGATTATTTTCGGGATAATTAAGATTAGAACCCTAGGTTATTTTATTTTTTTTGAGAGAAACCCCCCGGTTATTATTAGCACTAAGTTTTGGATTGGATTATCTTCTCTATTTATTCAACGGTTAATAATAATTTTAAAATTCATATTCTATTTTTTATTTTATTATAACCAAATATGATTCAAAATTTTCACAGTACATATAATTTTATACATAATTTCCTAGTATAAAAAAACCGATATGGGATCCCAGTATTAGTTATCATTTCTATGATATCCAATTCAATTCGAAATAGTAAACAAGCCTTATATGTATAGTTTATTTGGTTTTTCCATTTGTTTCCAGTTCTTGTTGCTCTCTCTCTCTCCTCCCCGTTGAGCTCTTTCTCTCTTTTCTCTGGCCCATGTGCTCTTTCTCTCTCTCCCTGCCTTCGCTTGGACAATTTGTTCATTTTAAGCTCAATCTATTGAATTGGATTAATAACACTATACTCCTCAAGGGTTTTTTGATCCACCTATTTTGGTGGATGTAGAAGATAAAATTCCATAATATAATTAAAATTATTTATAAAAAAAGACTTTTACTCTATAAATAGGCACAACTCTACTGGTGAAGCTGACGCATTATATACACATACAAATACTATATTTTTTTTCAGCACAATGGTGGTTGAATTAAACATCGAATTGCTTCCGACCGATCACTACCGGTCAGGGTACTGCCAGTGCTTTCTTTCTGTACAAATTTAGAGTTCACATATGCTTAATTTGCCTTTTTCATTGACATTATTCATCATGTAAAAGTACATTTTTTCCCCTCTATAGTGAATTATTAGTCCAATGGATTTGCTACTCACATTGATTTTATAGAAATCGAACACAATAATTGTGGGTCCACTTCTTTACTCGCTTAGTCCATATTTTTAAAACTACTACCAAACCTGGCCTTACTTCCTCTCTCTCTCTCTCTCTCTCTCCCACCCAGAGACCCATTCTTGCATATTATTGCTGGACTCGTTTTGTTTTTCATTATGATCTGATTGAAGAGGAAGATTTTAGTATTTTTATGAATTTTTTTTCTTTTTAGTGTACTAAACATGATATAAAATGTAAAGATAAATAAAATAAAATATATTTTATTTGTAGTAAGTTTTAGTTTATTGTCACCTAACCCGGTTATATTTAGCAATAAATTTAAGAGGCTTTATATTTTAAAAAATGGGCAAAGCTTTGTTAATTAGTATACAGATATATATACCATTTTTTATTTTTTTATATTTAGACAAACGTCTTTTAGTTTTTTTGGGTTAAATTTATTGTTAGTTACTTGGAACCCAAAACATAAAAAAGGTCTCAAGACATACCCAAACTGACCACACATTGCTACTTGTTTGGGATAATTGTTTGTTTGCTTATTTTACTTGACTTATTTTTGTTTTTAATAAATTTTTTTATCATTTAATCAAACTATTATAATTTAGATTTTTCCTATCGAGACAAGTTAAAAAAATAAAATTTTTGGACCAAAATATAAAAAAAGTTAAGAAAAGATAAAAATAAGCCAAAAAAGCCAATAAGTTAAAATTTTTTAGAGGTTTTTTACTTAAAAGTTTCTTAAAAAACCCACTTATTCTTGTCTCAATTGACTTTTTTCACAAATTTTTACATTTGCTTTTTAACAAAAAAAAGTCAAAAAATCCAAAGAATTTACAAAAAAAACTAGTCCAAATACAAGCTTCTTTTTTTCTTTAGTTAATTCTTTTTTCTTTCGATAAAATGTTTTTAGTTTTCCGATGAGATAATTTTAAAAAATAAAAATATTTAATCAAAAAATATAAATAAATTAGAAAAGACAAAAAATAAGCAAAAAATAAATAAATTAGTCCAAACAGGTTTTAGATATAATTTGTATCTAACGCTTAAACTTGTTAAAATTTTACAAATATTTGTCAAAATAGTCAATTAAACGATAAAAATATATCATTGTGTTAAATATACCGAAACTTTCAAACATGATAAATAATCAATTAAGAATCACATAAATATAACAATTTCAAGCTCACAATGTACAAATTTTATCATATCTAACGTTCGTTTTAGCCCTAACATATGAAATTAATCCCCCCTTCTTAATATTCAGAGATCTATCGAGAATTGATGGCGTTTTGATATATTTTTGTCTCTATACAAATAAACTATTATATATTAATTATATGTAATATTCAGAGATCTATTGAGAATTGATGGTGTTTTGATCTTATCTCTATACAAATAAACTATCATATATTGGTTATATGTAAAGAGATAAAATTTTAATAAAATATGTCACTAATATAGTTTGAAATAGAGTTTTAATATGATAAGTTTAAAGGACAAATATCAAAAATTAAAAAGAGTTATATCAATATAAGAACTAAAGATTTTGAGCGAATTTAAGATAAAATGATATTAATTTTAAATTTTAAAAGAATTTGGATTTTCTTGTATAATTTGAATTTGGCCAATCGAATAGCGATACAAATTATTGAAGGTTAAAAGAACTGTAACTTATTATAAAATTTGGACTGAACTTCAGAATTTAATGAACTTCTTACATTTTATTTTGTATTATAGTATCAATTCATAGGGCAGGTGTGTAATTTTAGTCCGAGACCCGGCACTGTGTAGTTCGAGTCCGGCCCAAGGCCTGAGGCCCGGACCATTGGTCCGCTATTTTGCAAAATAATATATTATTAATTTATTATAAGTTTATTTGTTATAAACTTATAATAAATAATACATTAGTAAATTAATAATACATTATATTTTTATAAATTTATAATAATATAAACTATAAACTTACAAATTAATAATAAGTCTATAATAAGTAAACTATTAAATTAATAATAAATTAATAATATAAAGTTGTAAACTATAAACTTATAAAGTAATAATAAATTTAAAAATTAATAAATAAATAAAGTATAAACTTATATAATAAACTACTAACTTAATAACTTAATAATTAATAATAAAGTATAAACTACAAAAACTAATAAAATATAAACTTATAAATTAATAAAATATAACATCATAATAGTAAGTAAATAATAAACTAATAAGTAATAAATAATAACTAATAATAAACAATATATTTATAACTTATAACGTTAGTTTATAAGTTTACTACTTTATTAGTTTACTATAAAAACTATAAACTTATATAATATAATAAACTAATAAATTATAAGTTATTAAGTTTATAGTTTAACTTAAAAACTTATTATTATAAGTTTAATATATTAGTTTATAATATATTAAATTAATAAATTATTAGTTATAGGCTTATATAATATAATAAATTTTAAATTTATAGTTTTTAAGTTAATATATTAACTACTACTAATAAAGTAGTAAACTAACATTCTATTATAAATTTATAAACTAAATAACTATAAAAGTAATACAAATATAAATATATATAACAAATTTAAAAAAAATCAAAAACAAACAAAAAAAACAAAAAATTCAAGGCTCGCCCAAAGCCTAGACTTAAGGCCTGAACTCAGTACCTCTAAGGTTTGGGCAGATCCCTTGATAAAAAAATTCAGCCTGACCCAAAAATTTAGTGTGAGTCTAACAAGTTCAGCTGGGTCAGGCCGGGCCAAAATTACACCCTTGTCCTCAGAAATTATTTTAAAAGAAAAAGAAGAAAAAAAAACACATGAAAAATCTTTAAAACATAAGATTTTGATTTACTTAATATATCATATAATAATAAATAAAAGTTGAAGATGACCATATATATTGGACCACAAAGATTCTGGTCCAAACTCCAAATCTTAGGACATCTTTCAATCTAGGTTTGAACCTGCAAATCCAATGAGGCCTAACCTACAACATTGGTGATCAAAATTATGCCCATTCTTTTTCCTCGGAGACAATTAGATAAAAATTTAAAGCCAACTTCGTCTTTTTGGTATAAAAAAATAAATTTTTTTAAAAATTGTAGACTATTCTATTTAGATCTTTATCCCATTTAAAAAGATAATACTCCTACTTGATAATTTATTTACTATCATGCTAATTATACATGGCGGGATTTTTAGCCAAATTTACAAAAAAAATAAGATTAATTGATTTTGGCTATCAAACGGTAAACTACGTAAATTTCAATTCACGAAAGCAAACATAAGAAAACAAGAACAACTAAATACGTATAGATGTATGTAGTTCGGTTGACTGTCTACCTCTTCGAGAGAGAAGAAACAATCTACTATATGAAAATAAGAATTACAATGATCACTCTTTATCTCATAATATATATGTGACTTCAAACTGAGACTCTCACCACCTATCTATATTTTTTGATCTCTAAAATTGAGTCTCACACCGTGTATTAGACGTTTTTTAACTATTTTTCTTATGGTTATTTTTATTTTTTATTTGCTTTGTGTTGATTGTAGCTTACGTAGGATTTTTCGCTATTCAACCAGATTCTATTTTAAAAATTTATGCCTAAAATTTCAATAATTGGTATCAAAATCTCTCTTTACACTCTCTGATCTTAAACTGAGCTTCTATGGTGTATCTTCACATTGTATCTCACTATCTATGTGTTTTAGATTTTTGATGTTTAAACCTCCTTTCAATAGGTTTTAAAAGAATCTCAATTAAAATCCAACTCAATAAACTGATTAGCAAAAAAGATCACCAACGTGCTTCCCAAGTGATTTAGGAAATTTAGTATCATTTAGTTTCTTTATCCTTTAATACCATTTAATTTTTAAATTTGATACTCACAAACTTGATCAATCAGAGTTAGATTCGAGTCAATCCCAACAATATATACTCGTTGTAATTCACTTTATAGAAGGATAATATCATTCAATTGAAAAAGAATTAAAATAATTTTTTACCCAATTAAGCAACTTCTAAAAAAACTAACTTAAGAATTAATCACCAAATAACATATCTACAATTCAAACAAGATTTTAAAAGTAGTTATCAATATGAGTCATAGTATCAATTGCTATTTTCAAAAGTCAAATGCGTCTTTACTTACTTTAGCCTACCTTAGGATCAAGTTGTTGGAATTTACCTACAAATTGGAATTCAGGGCTCCATTGGCTCCGATTTAAAGCAAGATTTTCAACATTTTTACTTAAAATTATAAAAAAATAAAATTTTAAATTAGTTACCAATCATCGTATTAGTATCAATTGTTGTCAAGTGAATTTTGAAAGTCAGACTCATTCTTTACTCACTTTATTAGCCTATTTTGGGAGCAAGCAGTTTGAATTTATCTACTAGTTGAAATTTAGGGCTCAATGGACTCCAATTTAAAGTTGGATTTTTATTATTTTTATTTAGAATTATAAAAAAATAAACAATTAAATTATAAATTTTTAAGCATACTATTTTAAATTTTTATCAAATAATATATTTTTAATTCAAATAAGCTTTTTAAGTTAGTTGTCAATTAAGATCTCAGTGTCAATTGCTATTACGAATGCTATGAAAGTCAAACTTATTTTTTACTTGCTTTAACCTATCTTGGGAGTAAGCAGTTTGAATTTATCTACAAGAATAGAATTTACGGCTCGGTTGGCTTCAATTTAAAGCTACGCATTTGCATTTTTAAAAAAAAAACTATTAAAAAAATGAACTATTAAATTATGATTTTTTTATGCATGATGATTTATAGTTATTTTTTCAAATTCAATAAACTTTTTACTAATTTAATCTAAAGTTAAAAAACAAAAAAAAAAAAACTAAATTCAAATGATCAGACAAATCCTTAAATTCATCTGAATATTATCAGTGGTTGGCCACGTGGTCCCTTGTAGTTTAATATTTTTTTGTCCAATACAATGCACTTGACCTACATGATAGGAAGCCATAAATGGTCTGAAAGAAAGAAAAGAGGGGAAAATGGTGATCGGCAAAGATGGTAAGAGATAGTAAGGTTTTGTTTGGATGGTGTTAGGACGAAAGGAGATAGTATATTTTTGTCACAACGAGTGTTCGGATGGATGTCGGCAGACTGATGTGTAATTTAATTTTAAATTGTTATTTTTAATACCATATGAGGAGCGTTTCGTATCAAAACTTTAGATAAGAGTGTATATACAATTTGTAATCTATTTTTTCTTAAAAATACTGTAAAGTGAGAGTTCGTAGATGTAGGTATCGATTGTCGAATCCTGTAAATCTTATTTGTCATGTGTTTCTGTAGTTGTTTCTCGTTTGTTTTTTTTTTTTTTTAGTAGCTCATGCATAATTTAAAAAGATTATGAGTTGAATTATTTATCGCGGTCAATTCCCCTAATAGAGGCCCTAAGCGAGACTTGTAATATGAGGTTATTAAAATTCTTAAAATAAATTCAAGAAATTTATTATGAAAACTCAAGTATATAAAATATATTCTTAGTCATACTTTAATAAAATTTAATTTAAAAACAATTAAATAGAACATAGTATTATTTTGTTTTTTGATATCATAGGATGTTTTGGCTATCTTAACTTTGACTAAAAGTCTAAACCCTAGACAATCAATTCAACCGTCTAAAAGTTTAAACCCTAGGCAATCAATTCAACCGTCTACACAGGAGACCCAATTAAGACCAAGAAGTTAATAGTATCTAAATTTTTTTGAATATGAGATATTGAAGTGAGCAAATATATATAGTATCACTTATGCATTACTATTTTTTCGTGTTTTATTTTCAAGATAACCAATAATAAAATATATTATTTATTTATCTTTGAGTTTGACTATAAGTTTGTGAAATTAAAATTAATTATTTTAGGTTTTTACAAGGAAAGTGGTTTTATTATGCGACTAAAAAGTTATGAGCAATGCATATTTTGATTATAGTTAACATATTATTTATAATTTTAAATATTTGAATTATTTTAAAATTATATAAAGTTTTGAATAACTTAAAATAAATTGAAAATGTAATTATGGCAACTTGGGAAGAAAAATATCCAACTACAAATGCTAGGTGTTGAACTTAAGATCAAGTGACAACAACAAGATATAACTACCACCAACTAAATATAATTACTATTTGTGGTTGAAATAAAATCTTGATAGGAGATAAATTTAATACATTTTTACTAAATATAAAACTGTGACGTTTTAAATTTTAACAAAAAATCAAGAGCTTTAAGCGGTAGCTTTTCTCCCCTACCCCTATTTTGCTTGTTGCCTTGGAGTTGTGCTCCTTTCATAGAGTCAACTTTGGACAATTTTATTTTACAATTTGATTGTCTTGTAATTCTTACTAAATAGCTTATCAGTGTAAAGAATTATATTGATCGAATGATATTTGTCGTACTGTTTATATCATTCTTTGTCTAACTGTTTACATAATTCTTTAGATAAATATGATTCGATCGCGTAATTATAATATATTAATTCAGTTAATTTAATTCTTTTCTATGAATATTAATTTATTCAACAAGTCATATGAACAGTTTGTGCCATAAAGATAAATTCAAAATTAGCCCCCACCCAAAAAAAATAAAAAAAAAACACTACAAGATACTCATCCTGAGCTAGGGTGGTGGTGGTGGCCCAAAAGAATTTTTTTTTTTTTTTTTTTATCGCAAGAAGAACTTACACTATTCTGATTTAAGAGAAAGGGAATGAGAATCGCTCCCAACTGTCGATCAGGCCTTGGCTAAAGGGATTCGTTTGGTAAATAACTTAAAAAGAGAAATTTTTGTCTTAAAAAATAAGAAGTTCAAACCTTTTGTTTAACTAGTCAAGGAAGCCAAAAAAATTCTTAATTTGAAGTTTTTTTTTTGTCCAAGTCTCATAACAAAAGTAAAAAAAATTAAAAATTCGACTTTAAACTGGAGCCAAGTAACCTATATCAGTGCTAAGTTATAAATGCTCTGTGGTAGAAATATTATTCGTTACTCCTAAAATATTTTGTAATATTATTTACGTGGTGTTTATGACAAATTAACGCATACAATATATGTCATCTCACTTATCACGTAACTATTTAATAAAGATAAATTAATATTAATCAATTCATTAAAATTATCATTACATTATTGACTGAAAATACCATATGATAATATCACGTGATGCTTGCATAATCTTGAATAATTATTATTCTTTTTACATTACTTTGTGAACAATTAATTAAGTGGTCCTTCTAACAAATGACATATGATAAGAATTGATAACTCCACGTAAATCTATGTAACAAGTTAAAATAATTTAATGGAACAACTAGGAGGGTGACACATTCAAAAACTATTCTTACTCTAGATTCGGGGGTCCTTAGCTAAGTTACTATTAGTACATTTTAATTTTTTATTATTAATTTTAATTATAAATTATAATTTTTTTTCAAATAATTATAATTTTTGTTATAAATTATAATTATAATTATTTATTAAGTTACAAGTTATAATATTTATCAAATACTCATAACTTCTGCTATAAGTTGTAATATATAAATTACTAGTTTCAATAATATCAAATATCTTTTCAATCAATGGTTAGGATTTTTTTATCACTTATTTTTTTCTAACGAGGGTTTCAAAATATAACCTTATGTTGCAAATTCGGAATTTATGAATGTTTTGTTACATTTATTTGGTTTAGACAAACATGTTTCATATA
>JAOTRH010000022.1:7574626-7586994 GCA_034768845.1 Heliamphora exappendiculata | reverse complement strand
GCCAATCCAATTGTAATTGAATCTGCTATTGAAATCTGGATTTCCATGGCCAATGAAATTCACAGATTCCAACAACTCTAACTTATATATATCCACTAAGTTCTTTAAGAACTTCTAATGCATGATTAAAATTTCACACTTATATTAAACTTAACAAAATTCATGTTCAAGCAATAATTTTGAACATTAATTTTTTATTTATTTCTTATTAAATTTAAATAAATAAATATACATTATTTATTTTCTCACGAAAAAAAATACATAACACCGTGAATTCAACTCAAAAGACGAATATCTTCCGCATTAACAGGTGCTAGTGGTATTGTGCCGATGGTGGCACTAAGGTACTTGCACTATATATCCTTAGGTTCACAAAACAAAAATTATTTTTATAGTACTGTGGTGATGATAGCACTGAGATACTTATACTATGTATCATTAGGTTCACAAAATACTCTGGGCTAGCTTCTTATAAATAAGCAAAATGGAATAAGAGTTGTATTTGGGCTAGTTTTTTTTTTTAACTTTTTTGGCTTTTTAATTTTTTTATAAAAAATTAGATATAAAAAAATATAAAAAAGCTAATTGTTTATAATAATAGGTCAAATTAGTGAGTTTTTTTTTTAAAAATTTAAATAAAAAGTCTCATAAAAAAGTTAAACCAAACATAGGTTCAATATTTATCTTAAAGGTTATCAATAGAACATTTTTCTTTAAATTCACATTTCCCTCCTTTTAGCAATATATCTTTGTACTTTCAAACTTTCTCTCATTTCTGTTATTGTTTTTAATAGTGATCCTGTTTGGGTGACATATTTATTTTTTTATTAGTAAATAAGTAAAAATATAAATAAATCATTTTATTTGGATGATAATTGACTTATTTGTTTATTTAGTTTTTTTTTTTATTTGCCTATTTTTGACTTATTTGTTTATTTTTAGTTTATTTACTTAAATAAGTTATTTCGTTTGGCTAAAATTTTACTTATTTTGGCTTATTTGCTTATTTTTGACTTATTTGAAAAATCGAACAAACGACGTGACTTATTTGACTGCTTATAAGTCAAATAAGCTAATAAACTAATTTATCCAAACGGGCCTGTATTTTTTAAAAGTATTGTTATTTTATTAACATTTGGGCTATAGCCAACCCAATTTAACCCCGTTCAAAAGTCCCAATGGACCCGTAATATGCCACTGGCCCAGTTTAATTTGTGCAATTTTTGTTTTTGTTTTTATTTTTATTTAATTTAAAATTTTTTGATTAAATATTTTTGGAATGATTTGGATAAGAAGGATCAAAAAGTCAATAAAATGACAAAAAAATAAAAAAATCTCACTAATACAAAAATAAGTAATATAAATTTTGGCTAATTGATTTATTTTATTTATTTTATTCTTTTTACAATTTAATTATTTTTTTAACTTGGCCTGATGAAATAATTTTTAAAATATAATAATTTAACTAAAGATCAAAATAAATTAAATAAAAATAATTTGGAACCTATTTGAGATGGTTAAAAAGTTTAGTTTCTTAAAAAAAAAATAAAAAGTTAGATGGTTTGAGATAATTTTGATATAACAGAAATTTTTTTTATTAAAATATCTAATATGTTCTTATTTTTTTTAATTTTAAGTTGTAGTATTTTAGATATTGGTGTAACTTTTCTTTATTTTTTTGGGGTGAAAATTAGCTTTTTAAATTGAGGGTAGTACTCTCATTTTACTTTTAAAAAAAGTTAGTGTGTTTGAATTATGTATAAATTTTTTTTCATGAACAAAAAATATAAAAAAAAGTTACTAACTTTTTAAATATGTCAAACAATAAAGCTTAAAAAATAAAATTTTGTAAAATAAATTAATTTTTAAGGATGCCAAACAAAGGATAAATTAGTTAGGCCCCATTTGGTACTATTTTTTGTTTTAATTTTTAGAATCTTCTACAAATTATAAACAAAAATATGTTTAATAATTATTTTTATTTTAAAAAAATATAAACAGTTTTTAAAATTTCCTAAATATTTGTATACAATAAAGTATTTTTATTTGTTTTGTAAACAAATTTTTAATCTTTTTTTTCCTTTACACCTCTCAGCATTGTTTTCGCCATCGCCTCCGATTGCCTTCTCTGGTTATCACTACTCACCATCGCCTACGATCACTACTTCTGACTACAATTTTTGACCACCACATGTGGTCACCACCTTCGACCACTACATAAAGCTACTACTTTCGATCATCATCATTATCTCTTGCTATCATTAACAACTACAACCTTTTGTCACTATTTTTTACTACTATTTTTTAACATCTACGTGCCAAACGTATTTTTATCTATATTTTATTATAAAAATAAATAAATATATATTTTTTATTTATTGTAAACAAAAAATAAAAAAATTATAAAGGTTTCCAAACAGGCCTTGTTATTCTAGACCGGGCCACCGCCCAGGATTAGGCCGAACTCACGGCATGGCACGCAGCCCAATACAGACGATCACGGCTCAACCAAGCCGTCGAGTTGAGTCGAGTCGATCGACCGGTTCTCAAATCTCCCATCTCTTGATTATCTCTCTTCTAGGGTTATATACGCACTCCTACACACAGACATACACGTAAATCGAATCTTCCTGATCGGAGCATTTGTGCGACGATGCCTCAACGCCGGCGAGACGACGACGACGACGACGATCTCGAGCCAGAGGAAGAGGAAGATGAAGCTCTCGATGAGGAGGAAGACGAGGAGGAAGACGAGGATGAGGATGGTAGAGGAGGTGCGGGCGGCCGTAAGCGGCGGAGATCTGAGTTCATAGACGACGTGGCGGAGGAGGACGACGAGGAGGATGAGGAAGATGAAGACGAGGATGATGACTTTGACGGTGGTGGTGGTCGTCGCGGTCACCGAGCGAAGAGACGAACGGGGTCTGAGTTCTTTGACCTCGAAGCGGCGGTGGATAGTGATGACGAAGAGGAGGAGGAGGAAGGCGAAGACGGTTAGGGTTACTTATCTTCGTATTGATATTTCCCGCTATATCTTTTCGTATAACTGAATTTGGATTTTTCTTTTGTTGTACTGTAAGCTGTTATGAATTTGATTGATACTTGATTTTATTTCTTTCTCGAAATTGGTCTGAAAGTATTGAAGCTTTAGGCATTTATGTGAATTGCATGCTGGTTAGATAGATATTAACTAAGTTGAGTACCTGATCGAGTATTGCTGCCATTCCGGTATTGCTGGGATTCCCAATTTGACAAAAAATAAATCAACTGTGTATTTTAGTTGAGCTATATCCTGAGTTATATCCCTTTCATATTCATAATAAATAGTACGTAAAGAGAAGTCCCGGCTCCAAGTTGTTCAAGAATAATGGTCTTGAGTTTCTCGATCCTTTGCCTTAGGATTAGTTCTATTTCTCGATAGAGGCAGAGAAAGGGATATAATAACTCAGCGGTGAAATGTCACCCTTGATTTCCAGTTTACCTAGGCCTACACCCCTTGGTTTACGGATTGGCAAAGCACACCGATGAGGTGGGTTGGTTCCAGGGGAGCGCATTTGATGAGTGATCTCTTTTCTGTTTCCTCCTATTCTTTTAGAAATGACTGGGGAATTATGTGCATTTCTCATTTAGTATTCAAGTAGTCTCCTTTGAATTAGGTTACTGCAATGAAACTCATGAAAACATTTGTGATATTTGTCCTATTATGCTTTCTCACTTGGACTCCATACTATGGATTCACCAAATCATCCTTGCTTCTATTTAATATCTTCGTCTCGGGTTTGCATTGCAAATCTTGGTGAAAGTGAATAAAGAAGTTAACTATCATTTTCCTCTATCTACTCATCTCCTTCTGCTTTGCACCCATTGATATTGTCGGTCTTCACTTGACTCCTGTGTTCTTTTTATCTCTCTCTTTGGTTTGTGTTTTTACTTCTCTCACATGAGGTATGCTCATGCTACTAGTATTATTAGAGTTGCTAACGAATTTGCAATGGTAGATCACTGAGGTTGGGGTATGAATTAGGCCAAACACTTGTCCAGTTGATTAGTTTACATATTATAGAGGGTGGTTTGCAAGTATTACTCTCTGTTAATTCAATTTCTCATGAGCTACTAGTATGCTCATGCTACTAGTATTATTAGAGTTGCTAACGAATTTGCAATGGTAGATCACTGAGGTTGGGGTATGAATTAGGCCAAACACTTGTCCAGTTGATTAGTTTACATATTATAGAGGGTGGTTTGCAAGTATTACTCTCTGTTAATTCAATTTCTCATAATGCATTTATAGTAGATTGTTTTGAGTGTTTCGCATCTTGTCTTCACATATATGGTAGATATGTAGATTGTTTTGAGTGTTTAGCATCTTGCCTTACACACACAAAAATTGATTGCAAGGCACTTTCATGTTGTAAGGATTTATGTGTGTCTACTTTGGGATCTATAGAGTGATGTTTATCCTGTTAGTTTGTACTTGTTTTACTAGAGTTAGATTGTTAATTGGCAACTTATTTTAAAATTTAAGCTATTAGAGAGAATGGTGACTTGTTTTATTCATTTTTATATCCTCAACAACTAGCAAATTTGAAATACGGAAACATGGGCCAAAAACTATATGAAAATGGTTACAACTAGAATGTAGTTGAATGTTATTGATTAAATGGTGGTTATTTGAGCCTTTATGCTTATCAGACGATCAGAAATTCTGTAAAGTCCATAGTTAGCTGCCTATTTGAAAAATTACCTGATATATGCGTCAGTCCCTCTGGCAATGGCCTCAATGAGTGGCAAGTGGAACAAAACCTAATCTGTGATTCCCATTTACTGAGTTTTCTTAGGGATTAATGGAAATATTATTCCTTTGCTAACTAATTCAGAGTTTCTTAGAGGATAAGGGAAACGTGCCCTTCTACAGCCTACATGTTATTTAGGCACAAAATATGGCATACCATATAGACAAAAGCTATTGAACTCTAAGAGAACCTAGAATGTAGAAAGAAAATGACAGAACGCTTCACATCCTCTCGCTTTCTTCCACATTTCTTTATAGGAAACAAACTTAAGCTCTTTGTAAGTGCACGAAAATGACTCTGGTGTAGCTTCTGGAAATGACATTCTTACCTAACTAATTTGGTGGTCATGCCAAGTTGTTTGATAGTTGATACCATCACCCACTCAGCGAAATTTGTCTACTTGCCATGAAAGTGCAAATTAATCATGGTTTGACACTTTTCAAGATAAGTGGGAAAAGGAAAGTAGCACCTCATTAACTATAAATAATGAAGAATCAAATGATTTCACCCAGTACCTCTCCATTCTACATGTAGCATCTGCCAGAATTGATTAATTTACATGAATGAAGTGCAGGATTATTTCTTGGGGATTTCTATGCAAAAAGTTGTGAAAAGGTTTACCACTTTTGGAGGGCTGTGTCCCTGGCTACTCCTTCTGCCCCTTGGGATTATGAAAGGAACTTTTGGAGGCTTTTCTTTTGTTGCTCTTTTTCCCTTCCCCCTCCCCCTCCCCCTTTCTTTTTTCTTCTTTCCGCAGCTTGTGTTTCACAAGTACCAGCTGGGTAACCCCCTTAAGATAAGAGGCTTGTCCGGATATTTGATTGGTGTTTGTGCAGTGACTATTAGCTTAAACCATCCATTTTTTCTCTTTTAAAATTCTGATATTTTGTCTTCCAACCTAATAATATATTTATCATGCTTGTGTATGAAATAATACGGAGCCTGATTGGCAACCCAAGCTTTTTAGGTTTTTGGTTAAAAATGCAAAAAATTGAACATAGCACGTTTGGCAAAAAAGCAAAAAAGACAACAACAAATCAAAACACTAGTTTCTAAAATATTCTATTCAAATTCCTATCCATTCCAATGACAATAATACCCCTGCTTGATAGTTTTTTTTTCTATTGTCAATTGTATATAATTATTATAACCAACTATAGAAAAAGGCATATTGATCAATTTGAATAAAAAGAAAAAATGCTAACTTTTTACCCGGTCAACCAACTTTAAAAAGCTAGCCTAAAAGCTAATTTATCAAATAACCTACTGTGAACCCAACTTAGCTTTTTGGCTAAAAAAGCAAGATAGCTAAGTTTTAAGCTAGTTGCCAATCAAAGCAGTAGTTTTCAACTCCACATGCATTGTTGTTGAATTGAAGGGAAATTGAGCATTTCAATCACGTGCTTTCCGAAATTGGTGATTCTTCTCAACAACTCTTAAGTTAATATCTTTTTTACTAAATCAAAGTTAATTTTGTTCCGCATGGTTGTTTTGCTACACATAGTAATGCACAGGTTTTATTGTTCTTATCTTATTTGGCTGGTTTATGCTTGGCCTGCATTGTAATTGCTGATTAGTTGTATACCTGAACATACAGATTTCATAGTAGATGCTGGAGCTGAGCTGCCAGATGAAGATGATGGCAGAAGGATGCACCGCCGTCCGTTGCTGCCGAGGGAAGATGACCAAGAAGATGTTGAAGCCTTGGAGAGAAGTATTCAGGCAAGATATGCCAGATCGACTCACACAGAATATGATGAGGAGACGACAGATGTAGACCAACAAGCTCTTTTGCCATCCGTTAGAGATCCGAAGTTGTGGCTGGTGAAATGTGCGGTATGTTTATAATGTTTATGCTATTCATTATCTATAATGTCCTTTCGATAGTAGCATGATCTCTTTATTAATTCTCTGTTTACTGTTCTAGATTGGTCGTGAGCGGGAGGCAGCTGTTTGCTTGATGCAGAAGTATCTTGACAAAGGATCTGAGCTGCAAATTAGATCAGCCATAGCTCTTGATCATCTCAAGAACTATATATATATTGAGGCAGACAAAGAAGCCCATGTGAAGGAGGTACATACCAACACGATTGACTGTCATTATGTCATTATGTCATATGCTTTTGTTGGTTAACAGAGGACTGCATAAATGCTGTATCACGTATGAATTTGTTGCTGCCACTGGAAATTGATCTTATTAGCATCTTTATTCAGGCTTGCAAGGGTCTACGCGTAATTTATACAAATACTAAAATAACACTGGTTCCAATCAAAGAAATGACTGATGTTCTTTCAGTGGAAAGTAAAGCAATTGATCTTTCCAGGGATACTTGGGTCAGAATGAAAATTGGAACGTATAAAGGGGACCTCGCAAAAGTATGGATCTTTATATTTCTTCTTCACTTCTTGGCTCTTTCTCCGTTTCATTCTTTCTCTTGCTTTGTTTTGTCTTTGGTACATTGTCAATATTTTTCTGCAGCCATTTTATGTAATCTTGAACTTATATGTTTATAGGTTGTGGATGTGGACAATGTGCGGCAGAGAGTTACAGTGAAATTAATCCCACGTATTGACTTACAGGCCGTCGCAAATAAATTGGTACTTATATCCAACTTACTAAGTAAACTCTTGCTATGAAAAGTTGAACTTTATGCAGTTACCATAGGAATTTGTCTTATTTTTCTTACATGATGTGAACTAGATCTAATTTATTTCCACCAAGAATTAAATAATATTTGTCGAGAATTTTTTCTGTTAGACTGAATAAATGGAAAGATTTCAGACAGTGAATGCATTTAAATCTGGCGTTAGTACATCTGGCGTTAGTACAAGTTCTTACAAGGGAAATTCTTTATGTTTTAGGAAGGTAGGGAAGTTCCAAAGAAGAAGGCATTTGTTCCTCCTCCACGATTTATGAACGTTGACGAAGCTAGGTAGACATTCTTCTATCATCTCTAATCAAACCACAGATGGTACTCAATTTTTTATGCCTTAACTCTGCTGGTGTGTTCCTTTGTGTTCTATCTTCAGAGAAATGCATATACGTGTGGAGCGTAGACGAGACCCAATGACCGGTGATTACTTTGAGAATATAAATGGCATGATGTTCAAGGATGGCTTTTTATATAAAACTGTATCCATGAAATCAATCAGCAGTCAGAACATACAACCCACTTTTGATGAACTAGAGAAATTTCGGCAACCTGGTGAGAATGGAGATGGAGATATGGCCAGCTTGTCAACTTTGTTTGCAAACAGAAAGAAAGGCCATTTTATGAAGGGTGACCAGGTTATTATCGTCAAGGGAGATCTAAAAAATTTGAAGGGATGGGTTGAGAAAGTTGAGGAAGACAATGTTCATATTCGACCAAACGCGGAGGGCCTCCCAGTAAGACATCAATGGAAAATTCTAACTTCACTTTTCATTTTAAATAGCAATTTCAGTTGAGCCTCCACAAATCTCGTCTATCGTAGTAACCAATTTCTTATTTACCTTTTGCAGAAAACTCTTGCTGTAAATGAAAAAGAGCTTTGCAAGTATTTCGAACCAGGGAATCATGTGAAGGTTGTCTCTGGTGCATCAGAAGGTGCAACTGGTATGGTTATAAAGGTTGAGGGGCATGTAGTTATCATATTATCTGATACGACAAAGGAACATGTAAGTTCTATCCTTTGAGCTTAGAAATATTTGATGCTCTTTTAATGAACAAGTAATGCTATTTTTTTTGTTGTCTTCAGATACGTGTATTTGCTGATAATGTTGTAGAGAGCTCCGAGGTTACTACTGGTGTTACCAGAATTGGGGACTATGAGCTTCATGATCTTGTGATGCTAGAGTAAGGTCCTCATTCCTTGTATCTCTTTTTCTGCATGTTACTTAAAAATCTTATGGTGATCTTGATTTTTGTGCAGTAATATGAGTTTTGGGGTAATCATACGTGTAGAAAGTGAAGCTTTCCAGGTGATATAATTTTGTTGAATAACTCGCAGATCTCTTAATCTGTTATATGACTTATTTCTCAGGTTCTTAAGGACTTTTGTTTATGAGTTTGCAGATTCTGAAGGGAGTCCCAGAGAGACCCGAGGTTGCACTTGTCAGGCTAAGGGAGATCAAATGCAAGCTTGACAGGAGAACCTATGCACAAGATCGGTCCAAGAACACAATAGCCACTAAAGATGTTGTTAGGATTCTTGATGGCCCATTCAAAGTGAGACACTGCTTACTGCTAACTTTATTTTGATTATCTGGTTAAATTATTATTTTTTATTGTACAACTTCTCGCTATTCTTTCATATTCCAGGGAAAACAAGGTCCTGTAGAGCATATTTTTAGAGGAATTCTGTTTGTTTACGATCGCCATCACCTTGAGCATGCGGGCTTCATATGTGCTAAATCCCAGTCATGCGTAGTAGTTGGAGGATCACGTTCAAACGGCGACAGAAATGTACGCATTATATATATGTATAGCTTATTATGTTCTCCAGTTTTGTTTCCCCGGTTCATGTTTCTTTTTGCTGTTGTAATGAAGTTTGCTCTTGTATCTTGTTGTAGGTTAACTCATTAGCTTCAAAATTTGCTCATCTTAGAACTCCACCTCGCGTTCCCCAATCTCCAGGGAGATTGCCTAGAGGCCCTCCAATGAACTGTATGTTGGTGATACAATTGTGCTGAGTGCTGTTTTTGATTTTACTAGAACTCTCTCTCTTCCACCAAAACACTCCCTTCTCCTTTTTGTGTTCTTGCTTGACTCTTTTGGATTTCGTTATGATCTCATTCAAGAGAAAGAGTTTGGTTTCCAATGGTACTTGATGTGTTACAGCTGGTGGAAGGCACAGAGGTGGTAGAGGGCATGATGCATTGGTTGGTACCACAGTAAAAGTTCGTCAGGGTCCTTTCAAGGGATATCGCGGACGTGTTGTAGATGTTAAAGGGTTATCAGTCAGGGTTGAGCTGGAGTCGCAAATGAAAATTGTTACAGGCAAGTTTACATAATTTGAGGAATTTGTGTTCTCTCTTTACTTACTTTTTCCCCTTTCTATTTTGTGATCTATAATCCTGCTTTTTGCGCAGTTGATCGTCATCATATTTCTGATAATGTGGTTGTTTCAACTCCCTATCGGTAATTATGATCTTGCTTTTGTTTGCTTCAAGTAGCTTAGATTTTAAACTTCCTAACTCGTTCTTTTTTCCTCAGTGCGCCTCGGTATGGTTCGGGAAGTGAGACCCCCATGCATCCTTCACGAACTCCATTACATCCGTATATGACTCCAATGAGAGATCCTGGAGGTTTGTTTTAGATCTATCTTATTCTAAAATTTTGTTGCTTGTATTAGTGTTTCACTTTAATAATTCACTGTCTCCTTCATTTTTACAATAGCAACTCCTATACATGATGGCATGAGGACACCTATGCGTGACAGGGCATGGAATCCATACACACCAATGAGTCCACCAAGGTTAGTTGCTGAATTTTATGTTGCGCCTGTGTTATTTTTACTTAATTAGAAGCTCAGGTGAAGGTGGCTTGCACTCTGAATTATGTGATGCAGGAAAGCATATCGGTTAAAGAATGAGCAATACCAAAATCTACAAACATGCTTGAATTAGAGATACTCTCTCTAATAACAAATACAATAAACAAAAAAACTCTCAATAAAGCTTATTATTCAACGACTGATTGGCCATAAGGCGAGTACAATTTATTTGTAAAGGTAAAATTTTAAAGAAATCAACCTATTAAGGAAACTAAATTCTATCAAATATCTAATTAATAGAAAGATTCCCAAAAGATAAAATCCTTACAAATCCCTAATTAAAAGAAAAACTCCCAAAATATAAAATCCCAACAAATCTCTAATTTATAGAAAATTTCCAAAAAGATATATTTGAGATCAACACAAATTTGACTACTAAAAATATATAAATGTGTCAAAACATATGGTACAAAAAAAAGAAACTTCTTAAATAAAATTATGAATAAAATTAAAATATCTTAAAATGTTGCCTGCATCATTATGTATAGGCGGAACATGTCTGTATAAATAAATCTGTATCAGGCCCTTTCATTTAGGTCTACATTCCTTGCTTTACTGCCTGCACGTGTACACAATGTCTCTGTGTACGCTAGGTAGTTCTTCAAATGTTGAAGAGATTTTAGATGTAGATTGTTTCTTGGGTTGCTTTGTATTCAGGGGTAATATATTTCGGTGGTTCTTTAACACTAATGCTAGGTAATATATTTTGGTGGTTCTTGCTGGTTGCTCCATTTCTTGAATGTACATCTTACAGAGTTGTGATTTTTTGTCTGCAAATTAGGGATAATTGGGAAGATGGAAACCCTGCTTCATGGGGAGCAAGTCCGCAGTATCAGGTCAGAATTCTAGCACAATTAAGTGCCGCTATCCATCTAAGTGGATTCTTAATTTTTTATATGCTGTGAATGTGTTGTCATTTCTCAGGCAGGAAGTCCTGCAAGGGCATATGAGGCACCTACTCCTGGTTCAGGTTGGGCTAATACTCCCAGCGGCAATTACAGTGAGGCTGGAACGCCGAGGGATGGCAGTCAAGCCTATGGTAATCAAATGACAGGTTTTCTTTTCCAAGTTACCGAAAAGAGGCCTTCCTCTAAACTGTTTTAACTCTTTATTTTATTCTTTCCTGTGCAGCAAATGCCCCAAGCCCTTACCTGCCATCTACTCCTGGTGGGCAGCCGATGACACCAAGTTCAGCTTCATATCTTCCTGGCACTCCTGGAGGCCAACCAATGACACCAGGAAGTGGTGGTTTGGATGTAATGTCTCCTGTAGTAGGTCTGTTTGTCGATGAACGTTTATGTTATATACTTTTATTTAATTATGAATTTCTTATTAAGATCTGATTAGATATCTTGTTTGAAGAAATATGGTATTTACTTTGGAATTGTGCAATGTTAGTCTTTAGTCACTAATAAACTGGGGATTACTATAACTGCCACTTTTGCTGCTGCTATTAAAGTAATTTGAATGCCACACAAAACTACAAATTTTCACTCTGATCGATGACTTGGAAATCATGGATGATCAAGTTGCCAGTCCATTCTATCAATGGGCAGGTCTTCTTAGCATCAGTGATACTGATCATTTCCGTGCCTTCTCTTAGTTTCTCGAGTTGAATATTTTTATCTGCTGTCCACTTCCAAATTTTGACAAATACGAGTTATCATTCACTCTTTGACAGGTGGTGACAATGAAGGCCCTTGTATATTTCCAGACATACTTGTCAATGTACGCAGGTCTGGGGTAGACCGCGTCATTGGAGTTGTTCGTGAGGTGCTCCCGGTATGCTTTTTTTCTCTCCTTTTTTTCTTGGGAGGCAAAAATGCCATTATTGTTAGATATTTATCCTTACTGTAGTGTAGAAGTTTGTCTCACACCTTAATCTCTGTTTGGCCTAGCTTTTTTTGAAAGTTTTTTTGTTTAGAAGTGTCTTAAAAAGCCTTCTTGTTTGGCCTCGCACAAAATCTCCGAGCTTGAAATTTTTTAAAATAACTGTTGGAAAGCTTCTGTTTTTCTTTTTTTTTTGGGGTGGGTGGGTGG
>JAOTRH010000022.1:7550609-7568706 GCA_034768845.1 Heliamphora exappendiculata | reverse complement strand
AGTTGTAAAAAAAAATGAACTCTTTCAACAATGAAAAATTTTCTCATACTTATTTTTTCTAATTTTTTAACTTTTAATTTTAACTAAAATTAGCAACTTGTAAAAAATATGAACTATTTTAAATACGAAAAACTTCTTATACTTATTTTTTAAAAATTTTTTATTCTTAATTTTAAATAAAATAAGTAATTTATAAAAAATGTAAACTATTTCAAACATCTAAAAGCTCACTAAAGACAATAAAAACTCTTATAAAAATTTTAAAGTAATTTTTTTCTAAAATAAGTAACAATTGAAAAAAAAGTTTTAGCAAGGTTTTATAAACAAAAAAATCTAATCGCAGCATTAGCATTATCCTTTTTTCAGATATATTTTTATGATCAAAATTTTTTATTATATATTATTTATTAATTAAATTATTTTTATAAAAAAATTAAATTAATCAGATATTTGTGTATTTGCAAATAGATCACATTTGTTAAAATATAAATAAATAATAATATAATTTTATAAAAAATAATAATAAATAAATATAATCAGATGATATAATTACAAATATTCAATTAACATAACTTTTTATGTGAGTAATAATATTAATAAATACTATAAAATAAACTATTCTTATTCTAAAAATATGTTCAAAAACAAAATATGCAAAATACCACAATATTGTGCGTTGCTTAATCTGATTTTATTTTATAATATTTTTGTGTGAAATCTTGGTTGGCAGCTTGTTATACGTTTCGGTAATATAATTCGGTTGTTTCCTTCGGAAAGTCTAGCATGACTCGTATTAAAATTAATAATTATTAAAATATCAAAGTTGTCATCCCTTCCTCCCCGTCTTCCTCCCTTTTCTCCTCCTCTTCTCCCCTGTCGCCATCTCCTCCTCTCTCCCTCTTCACCCTCCCACCACCATTATCTCTCCGACCAAATTGAGAATTGACCCCTGCTGTCAGCCGCCGTCGTCGCCCACCCTCCACAACACCACCCCTGCTTTTAGCCTCAACTGTTCAAAATCAAACAACCCATGAGAATTCAATGACACCACAAGCTTACCTCCCTTATCTCGAACATAAACCTCGAATGGATCGTGTCAAAGAATCACCTCGTACCCATCCAACAGGTAAACAACCGATGAAGGAGCCAAATCGCCACCAATCACCTCCTCCGAAAGCCTTTGCAACCAGAGCTTCTTGGTTACTCAACAAAATTACAGAATCAATTTAACAAGAAGAACAAATTACCCAAATCGGATATTTCGAATCCAATTAAACAAATTGCCCAAATCGATTCAATTTGGCATAAATTGGTAAGAGAAGCTGGTTTGTTTAGCGGCGTGGTTTGGAACCTTGCTTTGCCGTTTCCATCACGAACCCAATTCGTAAAATTCTTTGCAAACACCCCCACTGAACCCCAAACTTGTCGCCAATCTGCCGCCACCACTGGCGGTGTCGGAAAAGGAGTCATTCACGATGGCCATCGGGGAGCTTTTCCTCGGAATCGCGTTGCAAATCATCAAGAGGCGACAATGCGGCGAGGACTCGAATTCAGTCCCAGTTGCGATGCTGGAGAGGAGTTTGGAGACAGAAAGGTTTTTCTAGCAGCAGATAAATAAGGGGGTTGCGTCGGTGGTGGAGGATCTGATGGAACCGGAGGTGGTTTGAGAGAGGAAGTTGAACGATGCGGCGGCAGAGGGCGGTGACGAGTCCCAGGTTTAGCTTCTCTCGTGGCTGGGCTTCTGTTTCCGTATCATCTTGGGGTTGCGCAGTGAGTGAAATTTATTTTTAGTTGGGTAACTGATATTTATTTTTTTTCACATTTAATGTGCATATTTTTATGCATCACATGGATTATTGCTTAAATAATTTATATTTATTATCATTTATCCTAATAAATTCTCTATTAAAAACTCGGAATATCCAAAATCTAGAAACTCTATTAACCATAATATCCATTAAATATTCGAGCAAATACTATCTTTTATTTTTAGTTAGATCATTTATAAAGTTTGTAGTTATCAAAAATATTATTTTTTTCCTATTTAATAACACGTGAAGCCTTACAAAACACGTACATGTTTTTTTCTTAAAGTCTTGTTTGGGCTAATATTATATTTTTGCTTATTTTTGTCAACGATAAATTTTTTTCTTCTTCTCTTTGACTAATTTTTTTTATTTTTTCAAATCATATATTGTAACTTAAATTACTCGCCTTCAATGCTATTCATATATCACTTTTTCTCCACTTTCATCGTATGTTCACTTAATGCCCACTTTTACACTCAGAGAGAATAATAATAGATAGCATTTAAAAGTTGGCCGCTTTTATTTATAAATTTTATAACGGAATTTGTTATTTGCTTAATGTACTAGTAGTCTGAAGGGAGCCGAATTCAGTTTGGACCAGCCCACTTGAGGCCTAACGACACCCAATAAAAAAGTTTTGATGTATGGGCTATGAAAACCAAAACAGAAACGACAACCCACGTATGGCTAAGAAGTATGTGGATGACTGGATTATTAATTTAGTACGGATGAGGTGACGGAATTAGAATGACGTCGGTTGCGCAGCCGAGTTCCGAGCATTATGTGAGTGTAGTGTGATCTGAAGAGGGAGGGTGAATTGAATATTTAAAATTTTTTTTTAAGATATTCTACTTTAAAGCATGCAATATATTTTTTTTTAATTTTATGTAGATAAGTTAATATTCAATCAAATGTAAAAATAAAGAGTTTGAAGATTAGAGAGATTGAAACCGAAATTTTTATAAGGTTCGGCGCACCGCCCTACGTCATTGTCTCTAGTAACACGCTTGAGGATTTTTACTAATCCCTCCTTATAGGTGGAGATACATCTCTCATTCACAAGGCGGAGAAATCTTTACACCAAGAGCGTACGAATTCTTAAACCCAAGTGATATTTTCTCACTTGCAAGAAGGCTAAGACCAAGGCTCAATAATATTTTGATGAAGAATGTGTACAATAGTGGACTCCTTCAATGAGCAAGTAAGTACAACACTATAGCACACTAATTCACTCTCAAAGAATATATCAAATGAAATTCAATGAAAATTTCTTAGTGTTTTACACAAGTATGAGTAAGAATGTGATATATGACTGCTCAAGAATGAGTAGTAGATGAGTATGTTCTTTTTAAAAGTTTCTTATCACTTTTTGTATCGATAATATGGACCTTTTATAGATAAAAATCGAGCTAGCCGTTGTGGCTGAAGAGTTCCTAGAAAAACTAACCGTTAAACTGTCAGAACTGTCATTCAGCACAATTCAGTCGACTGAGGGCAATGTTCCAGTCGATTGAACCTGTAAAATGGTCATTCAGTCGACTGGGGTAAAGGGGTTAGTCGACTGAACCTTTTAAGGTTCTTCAACTTGATTTTCCAAAAATATTTTCAGTCGACTGGTATTGAAATTCAGTCGACTAACCTTTTAAGTGCATCAAATTGATTTTTCAGTAAGTTTTTCAGTCGACTGATTTATGATTCAGTCGACTGAACCCTTGAGGTTCAGTTTTTATACTTTGAAGATCATTTCATGAAAGATTTGAATGAAAACAAGATCCTTATGAATTTTGACAGGTTTAAGACACAATGTAAACTTGTTTAAAATATTTCTCAATCTAAAAATAAGTTTAGGCAATTCATAAAACATTGTGTCCTTTTAGACAAGAGATATGCATGAGTTATATCTTTTTACTTTTAGTCTTCTATGAGCTTCAAAGGGTACTTTAAAAGAGTAATGAACTTACATTGATCATATTTTGCAATACAAGTGAAAATCTTAAACTAAGTCTTCAGTCCTTCATCTTTTGCATTGTTCCAAGAACTTGTTATCGAAGTATTTGACTTGAATATGCTTCATGGCTTTGACTTTGTATCTTTAATTATGCTTAGCACGTGTTTCCTGTAAATGATCTCAATTTGCATAATTAGATACTTAGGTTTTGTTATCATCAAAATGGTTGTTGAAGTCTTGTTAGGTCAACACATTAATGAGGGTAACTTGACTGAGTAAGAAACATTAAATGTGATTAGACCCAGACCGTATAGTCTTTGAGGGTAACTTGGCTAGGCAGGTAGCATAAATGTGATTAGACGAGATCGTACAATTATTTAGGGTAGCTTGACTAAGCAGATATCGTTAAACGCAATTGAAACGAGATCTATAGTTGTCGAGCCGAATTATATAGGCCTAACACAGTCACTCGCAAGGTGTGACCTATAATTGGACCATCTCATCATGAACTCTAGAAAGGAAATACAGGCCCAACTTCTATATATATATATGTATATATATAAAGGGCCATAGCCTAATGCAAAAAGTATGTAAAAACTAATTCTCTAGCCAAAACTCTGTTAATTTGGTTATTGTTATTATCTCTCTACAAAATATACTCTTAACTTTATTATTGAAGTAACTTCTTACATTCGTCGTCGACTGTTTACATTTGTCGCCTTTTACAGATTACTCTATCCATTGAAGAGCTCATTTGAATTAAGTTTGACCCACTTTACAAATTCAATTACGGTTTAACCCGTACACGATCTCTCTTCTTTTTTGAGAAAATTTATTGATCACAATTTTTCTTTGGAAACCTTATTGACTGACCATCATCCCATAGATAACCAGATAAATGAAAAACACAACTATATAACAAAACATAGTAGAAAGTACAAATTGCTTTTATATAGATAATACCGAAAGTGGAGGAAAAAACCCAAATAATCCCGAACAACAAATTGAATGATTCTATTTATTTTCCTTTTTTTGAGACAACATGACAACTATTGATTCCCAGGTATTTCATCAAAATCAGTGTTCTAAAGCCAACAACAAAAACAACTTTGGCTAGTAAGAAAACTAATCGGCCCATAATGAAAACAGTGATAATTATTTTTTTTAATTTGATTCTCCACACTCTGAGTCGAGCCCCATCCCCCTAACTATTGGACTCTCGAACCCACGAATCTCTTTAAACCACCAACACTGGATGAGATGAATCGAAAAAGAAAATAATATGATAAAAAAATAAAAAAATTTATCAAAAATAAAAATAAGCAACATAAAATTTAATTTATTGGCTTATTTTTGTCTTTTTCAAACTTTTTTAATAATTTGATCAAAAAAATTTATCTTTTCGGTACGTCTCGATGTGAGGAGCTGAAAATATATAATAATTTGATTAAATAATAAAAAAAATTCACTAAAAAAAATAAGTAAATAAACAACTGCCCCAAATATGACCAAGTCATGCCCGAAAAGGGAGAATTGAATGGTGGCCGTCATGGCAAGTATTGGGGTTTTTGCACCATCACCAAACACAACGAAAGCACAACTATACACTTATAAAGAAAAGTTTATATATAAAAAAATTTACATAATTTGGCAAAACTTACTTCCATTCACTGCGAATACCGACAGAAAAACAACTATACACTTATTAAAGAGAGAATTATATAAAAAATTACATACTTCGGCAAAACTTATGTTCACTGCAAAGATCAACAGAAAAATTACAATAAAAAAAAATACAAGGAGCCGACAATATCTAATACTCTTATACTTAATAAACTCTAGATGCCACATACACCTCTCTATATAAGAAACTCTAAAATGGATTGGATCTAAAAAAACCCAATATAATAAAATAGTTCAAGCTCACTATTTGCATATTAATTAGGTTAAAGGTATCCTAAACATGCCATAGGATAAAACTGAGTTGAATTCAAGACACCAAGAGTGTGTATCATACCGGGTATGGAATAGGAGAGAGAAGCACTGACAGCACTTGTTACTAGTTTCTCTCTCATAGAATAAATAAAAGCCTAGATACAATCCCTATTGATGATGCATCAACGGCTAAACGTGATGACCAACTCACAGAAAGTTACCACCATTTTTCTCACCCCACATCTCAAAGTATTATAAACTTATTTTTTGTTAAATAAGTTATTTTTAACAAAAAAATGTTTTTCATTTGATAAATGCAGAAAACATTTTTCATCGTTATTGTCGTTGCTGTCATCGCGCATGTTGTCACTGTCGCCACCACCGCAACTAGCCCCACCAACAGTCCACCGCCACCACAACCCCATCACCATCGTCGCCCACACCACCACCAAGCACCAACCACTTCCATCACTACCACGGCCACCACCTCCCTCCTCCCGCTACCGTCACCAATTTTGTTGTCACCACCACTAAAAATTTATGCCCATCCCTAACTACCACCTATCACCCCTGCCACCACCCACTCCCACCACTACCATTGTCGTTGTCATCGTTGCCGCCACCCCACCACCGCCGCAACCATTGCCACCATGACCCCCATCAACACTCTCATTGGCACTACTGCCGCCACCGCCGCCACCACCACCACCGCTAGTATCCACTGCCACCACTTCCAACCACCACCACGACCCACTAACGCCACTACTGTTGCAGCCACCGCCAGCTCTTCCCACTGCCACTAACACCGCCGCAGCTGCCATACTACTATCTATAATAACACCACTACGACCACCAACACCATTGTTTTCAAAGTCACAACATGGGAAAATATTTTTCACATAGAACATTTTTTGAAAATATTTTTGTTGAAAATATTATGAAGCCATCTAATGGTGCCTCCAAGTGGATTTATTATCATGAGCTCAACACTAACAGTTGTTACCTTGTCATTGTCCTCTTTAACTTTTCTCCAATCAATTCCTGTTTCTTATGAAGTTCCCTAGAGGTCCTTCCTTGTAACTGGCACTCTACCAAGGTATATCTCAATCTTACAACATTTACAAGCTCTTTGATCTTTCTATAGATAATTGCTTGGTTATATGATATTAGGATCAGCCACCATCTCTCCCAAATCATTAAGATCAACTTCTATTTCAAGTTTCAATGTTTCATGTATATAGCTTATATAATAAATATATATATACACACACACGTTAGCAATTCAACTATACCTCTTTTAAAACTATCCACAAAGCGCTCAATTCAGACAACTTTTCCAACAAAATTGCGTCTTGATTTCATGTCACCTATGTCCCCAACAAAATTGGCATTTTTTTCGATTGATTTCTAAACTACTTTTAATCCAAAACACAGTTTCATACCTGTAATGGCATTTTTTACTATCTAAGAATATCCATTTACTGCCTACCAATTTGCCTCGCCAAGAGCGTGTCAATATCAACTAACCAAAATTTTGATCATGTAACATATATCAGTTCTTGTACCACATACAACATAGTCATGCATAGCCCAAGCATATGGGATTTTACTCATTTCCTATTGCAGGACTACTGAAGGCAAAACCCTTGCAGGGAGGTGTGCTCAAAGGTTTACACTCTTCTACATTGAATATTTTAAGCACGTTCTCTAGCTTCTTTTCTTGATCTAGATATAATAATCTCACATTTCTCTCTCTAAAAACCCTTATAACTAGGACATTTGTGGCTTTTCCCACGCCCTTCATTTCAAATACGATTCCAAAACATATGGTTTTGTAATTTGCATCATAAATGGACAATTTCAGGCTAACAAGATATCATCTAAATAAGTGATAATAAAATTAGCTAGTCTTTCACTTTCAAGCACATGATCGAAAATTTAAAGAACTTTTCAGATATATTATTATTATTATTATTATTATTAAAATTGCCAAGTAGGATACGTCAGCAACACTTCCAAATGCCACTTCTTCCTATCGCATCCGTCTTCAGGATGATCTAGTCACAAGATTTACTGAAATCGCTTGGATTCGTATTAGTATGGATGCGGCAAAATCATTCTATTACTACCATTGCCTAAAGGGTTTCAGCTTTCTATGAATCAGTTTTCAAGTAGGTAGAAGTTGTTACCATTCCCATTTTCCACATATCCTATGAGCTTGCCCTCCTATAGGTTTTTGCACCTAACTTATCTCTTAGCGATTTTGGGATTAGCAAATGTGCCTTATAGCCCAAGACTTTGAAATTTGAAACGACAAGTTTAGATCTGATCAATAATAATATTGCCTAAGTGGTTTAACCTTTGCCTCGATCCTCCATAATATGTATGGCACAGCCAATAATGCCTCTTTCAAAAAATCAAGAGGTAAATTAGCACAACTAGTCGTTGATCTAGTCATTCCTAACATTGTTCTATTGTTTCATTCGGTGTCTCATTTTGTTCTATAAACTATGGCATTATATTAATGTCTTGCACCATTTCTCTAAATGAAACTCATTAAAAGTTTTCTACTCACGACCTCTATCATTATTCAAGGCTATAATGATGGCCCTATAATTGGATCTCTACATTCCTATACACTCAAGTTCTTTCAAAAAAGTTAGACCACTATATCAATAAAGTAGACATTCCACTTTGAAAAATCATTTCTAAAGACGACAAAATATTCCATTCCTTTATGTACAGCCATATGTTAACTTGTCAACATTATCCAATAATTGATATGAGCACAAAAACTTAGAAAGTTATGATTCAACTAATTCAATTTTTTTGCACGTGTTGAAATATATAATTTCAACAAAGAAATAGGACAAGACCAAGGGAGCTACAAGCCTACAACCACAAGGTTGTAAGCAACTATCAAAGGGGACAAAATAGAGGAATTTCCATGATAAAGTTTAAGTCAAGAAACCAGCACAATCACAGCATTGAAGGGTATCCAAATTAGAGTAGAGAATAACTACATTTGTCCTCAAGTCACACATGAACTCGAAAAACAGAGCACATAGAAGTTAAAATGAAAGAAGAAAGCAGGCAGATCACAATTAATACATCAAAAGAAAAAACTTTAGTTACAAGTTACCATCTTCACTGAAGGGAAACTCTCTCCGGCAAAAGCAGAAATGAGAAAAGAATGTCATTCCACATATCAGGCACGCCAGGCAAGCACCAATGGCTACAATCAGGGACCAGTGGGTTGTCACTCCAGGTTCCCACATGTGCATCACCTCGGAATGCACCCATGGGAGTAACGTGCAGTACTGTTACCGGAACCGACATATTCTTCACCACATTCAAGACTATGTCTGAAAATGGGCTTCGCTCCCTGCCTTTGGTTTTTAACAGAGGCTGTCGGCTCACTTTGCATCTCTTGCGGGTTTGACCACTGCCACATATAGAAGAATCTATGTCAGTCAACTGTTCGTGCAAGCCTCGTTTGTCGTTTTAAACCTCAAAATTGAGTCTGGGGTGATAAAAAAACATAAGGTTAGCCCCATTTGAAATTTTTGGCCACCAGGAGTGAAATTTACCATTTTGTCCCCAAGGCCTGGAATGGCCACATGCAAAACCATAGAGGCTCATATATGTTGATTATATTTTTTTAGTAATGTTTTGGTATGTGTTGTTTTGTGGTACGCACACAAATATTTTAAGAAGGAAACACAAGAAGATTCGGAAACCAATGGTGCAATCAAAGGAAAAGCAAACGGCTGGCTCTATGGGGTTTTGGCCAAATTGATATGCTACCAAGTGTCACAGAATAACAAGACAAAGAAGAGGACTAATACTAATGCGCACACGAATGATATTGACTATTGCTCTAAGATGAAAGAACACTCAATTCAGGGGAAAAAGTTAAAAGTTAGATTTATAGAGGTGGCAAGCCATCCACAAAAGCAGCCAAAAGCAAAGCTTCACCATATATAGCATTTCATTGTGATAGATCCCGCTGGAATAAAATCAATTGAGAAGTTTTGACATAAATTGTCTTTAGGTTTAGACAATTTCATCCGGAATAAACTCAATTGAAAATTTTTGACATAAATTGCCTTTAGCTTTAGATAACTTCATCCGGTTACTCGTGGTTTGTCAGCCAAATTCATAAACTACTAAACGCACCTCCAATGAGAAGACTCAAAAGTCCGAAAGAAAACACGTGTCTTGTTTGTGTTAATCATATTTTCAATCCATGATGCCCAAGTGACTAATGCCATTTTGAAGGCAGAAGTTGTTGACATTCCAAGCTTCATCCTTCCGCCGGCCTGGAAATACCAGCCCCTGTCAGAACAAACATGTTAGAAGCATTCTGCAGAATCAACAGTTGAAAGCATTTTCTTAGATCACAAAAGCAAAGACACCTGTGGAAAGCTTAATGGAGAATCCGAAATACATTGCAGCAAGCAATGCTTTTGCTACTTAAAAATTTCAATTGTCCATGGTGAGTTTTGGTTGTACAGGAGCTACAGGTAGTCATAATTGGATCACCAGGGCACATATGCATCAAAGAGAGGGAGTGAGAGAGAGAGAGCTCCCTGAAAATTGAAAACCACATCTATCTGAGGATATACTTCATAACTCAAAGCCAGATTTTGAGTTTATTTTCCTCTGCCCTCAACAAACACTAACCCAGAGAACAGGTGGGAATCACGTGACATAATTTGCACTTGAGCTTTTACACAGTGGTTATATCTTCTCAGATTTGTACTTGCTACTTATGCTTGAAAGTTAGGGAAAATAAGAGTGGAGCCTCGATGGACACCCATTGAAATGATATAATTCCACAGTTTTTTGAATTAGTTCCATATTTTTATATGGAGAAGACAAAAATGGAAACAAAACAAAAGAAGGGAAAAAAAGAAAGAAAAGAAAAGGAATCACAATTTCTCCATTTCCTTAATGATCATTTGAGAAGAATACATTACAGATTAAGAAACAATAAATCAAGGAAGAGGGATCAAGAAGTTAACGAAAAAATTGTTAATCCCACCATTCCATTATCAGTCAAATTTCATTATCTATTCCACATCTCATATCCATAAAAAACCCACGTTAGAGTGTTCAAAGACAACCAATTAATGAGGGCTCTCTCTCTAAGGGCTTTCCTTGGCATTGTTCTTATTAATTCGAACATTTTGTCTTACCATTTGGAATGTGAGGCAATAACTAATACTCAGGAAAAATTATTTCCCTTTTTAGTAGGAAATAATGGATGACAGCAATCATGGTGCTTGCTAAACCAATATAATAGGATACAGTAATACAGTCATTAAAGCTCTCTTTGTTTCGACATAAAATATATTTCATAAAAATATTTTACCTATTTTTCATTGTTTGGTTTAATAAAAGCATTATAAAATATTTTTTTAGTAAAAATCTTTTACATCATATGACCAAAATTATTTTCCTTTTTGAAATGGCGTAAGCCTGTTTTTAACTATTAACACCTTCTGCCTCCTTTCTCTCGATCCTCCACCCACGTCTGAGAGACTGTCATTCCATTTATGGCAGCAGATCTATTCTCCAGAGGTCCGTTATTCCTTTGAAATGAAATGATTTGTGAATACAAAGATCTTATAACTAGGACAGAAATCTAAGACCAGCATATCACATAAATTCAGGATCACGCACGAGGAACATAAACTCAAAAATTCAAGCACAAAGTGAAATTGGATGCAGAAAATTTATCAAAACTGATCAAACTCTTAATACCCAACAACAATTTTGAGCAAAAAAAAAATAAAATCACCCTACTGTGGAACAGAATGCACAAAAACTAGATAACTTACATTTCGAAAAGCTTCTTTGGCGTCCACCAATGCCCTGAATTAAAGATCAGAATATCAGAATCAATCCACTCCTTGCTGATATCATCCAACACATCAAGTTTAATTGTCGATTTAACCCTCTTTGGTGCACGTTTTGGCACGGAGCCAGGCTGCACCAAGAAAACTGACCGGTAAAAATCAACACTAAAATTGAAGGAACTAAAGCGAATGCCTAAAAACCTGATCTCTTTACTAATCTCATTCCCATTTACTTCGTATACACTCTTCTTATCCTCCACACCAGTCATAAGCAAGCATATCATAGACTCCCATTGAGTTCTACTCAACGAATCACCGACAAATGCTACCCGTTTTCCGCGAAGCTTTTCCAAAACTGCATGAACATTAAACCTTGGAATGTCACAATTCTTGGGCTTCCACCTCCATTTAAGATACCCTTTATCTTTCCTTCCATTACCTAAACAATTAAAACCCTTTTCAGCAAATGGGCATTCTGATGCATTGTACAAAGGATAACCCTCATCAGGTATCCATTTTCCAACAAACACATTGCATTGGCTAACCGAAACCGCAGATTTAGGAATCCGAAAACTACGGATAACCGCGGGAGGACCCAGGAACAGATACATATACCCACAAGCCATAGCTAAAACAAAGCATAAAAAGGAACCAATTACAGTGAGGCCATTGAATGACTGAAAACCCCAGCTCTTGTATTGGAACCCAGAAATTGGGTTGCCAAAACTTAAGATCCTTTTAGTGTAAGCCCTCAAGTAGCCAAATAAACTCAATCTACTCACCATCTCATATATCCCTCCCAATTCTCTTAACACTTAAAACAAAGAACAAATTCAATTTTCAACCATCATCAACCATGAAAATGGGAAATCGAGGAACATCCAATCAACATAAATGTTCAACTACTGAATGAATGTCGGATCACAAACAGAAATATAGGTGTTTGAATCCAAGATCAGAAGTGAGCAGTGGAAGCAACTCGAAAACCAGAGAATGTTAAGTGACAGTGACACCAAATGAAATGAGATCGAGTGAAGTAAGAATATGGAAAATCTTACAGACACGGCAGATCATGGAGTGGGAGCTGCGGTTGGGAAGTTGGATAAGCAGTGGGAAAATTCAGTAGAAAGGGGAGAGCAGTTTCGTCATTTCAGTTTCGTTTGAGTGTGATCTCTAACCAGAAATGGGGAGGATGTTAGAAACCCACACGAACCCTGTCGGTGACTTTTTTTTAGGAGGGAATAAGAAGGTGGAGTGGGAAATCAGTTACTGCCATGACCATGATTTAGTGGTACGGTAATCATTAATTTATTTTATTAAATTAATAATTTAAAATGTTTGATGAAATTACTATTAATAATTTTTACTTTTTAGGTATTAATTTAATTATAAATTATATATTTTTTTAAATACTTATAATTTTCGTTATAAATTATAATTATTTTTTTTATTTCAATTACAAATTTTAATTTTTACAAAATATATAATTTCTGCTACAAGATATAATTTATAAGTTATTAATTTTAGTAATGCCAAACATCACATTTAAATAATATGACACAATTATAAGTATAAATTTTAAAATAAATTCTATTATGTCTATAACTATTCTTACAACGAATCAAGTTGTTCAGATATTATTAAATATTTGAATAAATAATATTTGTTGTAAAAATTAGTATGATCCCGTATGGCTAAACTTTGCTTATTTGCTTATAAGTAAGTTTGACTAAGTTGATTTTTTCGTATTTAGTAAAAAAAATTTATTATTTAGTCAAATTTTTATACTTTTTAAACTCTTCTAATTGAGACGAGTTGAAAAAATAAAAAATTTTGATCAAAATATTTAAAAAAATTTAGAAAAAATAAAAATAAATAAAAAAATAAATAAATTAGTCAAATAAGTAAGTTTATAAATAAAATAAACAAATAAATCAATAAACAAGCTCACCGAACAGGACCTATAGCTTATTTAAGCACTTGACAATGTCGAATTAATTTGAATTTTTATATAAAAAAATTTACAAGCTAGTTTCTATAAAATAACCGTGCACATATTCGAGTCTGGCACCTCTCTAATTCTTAGAAAATTGGAGAGGCTTTCATTTTCAATTTGGTGACATCAACTGTTCATATTATAAAATATGTTGTGAAAATTATTTTTATAATAAATTAAATTAATCAAAGATTATTATTCTCATTATCAAAAATATTAATACCATTAAAACATAAAGGTTGGAGCCGGTAACTATTAGCGGCAGCAGTGAAGGGCCGATATTACCGCCGATATAGCTATATATATAGCTATAATATAGCTATATCGACGGCAATATCGACCCTTCACTGCTACTGCTAACAGCCACCGGCTCTAATATATATATATATATATATATATAGAGAGAGAGAGAGAGAGAGAGAGAGAGAGAGCAGAGCAGAGCCGGAGGCGGTGAGGCAGCGGCGGGTCATTAAGGACGGCGACGACAAAAATGAACGAAGGCGGCGGCGACGATGACGGTCACCGAAAGCGACTACGGCAAGGGTGTGGTGTCGGGAAAGGGATCGTGGCGCTACTTCAATTTTTTTTTTTTTATTTTAAAAATGGGCTAAGTTGGCACCTTTTTCTCACCTTAAACAACGGCCACTGTTGTTAGCAATTTCCTATTTTGAATAATTTAAATTATTAGTGAATCCTACTTTATTGCAATAAAACAAAAATAAAAATCTCTCCAATTATTTAAAAATTAGAGAGGAGCTCGAGGCCACATATTCAAATACATACTCCCATATGAGATGTGCAACATGTGAGAGTAACTGATCACCCTATATATATGGCAAAGTTACTTTCTATAATTTTTAATTTATTATTATTAATTTTAATTATAAATTATAAAAAATTTAAACGTTTATAACTTTTGCTATAATTTGTAATTACATTTTTATCTATTTCAATTACAAGCTATAAATTTTATTGAGCACTCACAATTTTTATAACAAATTGTAATCTAAAAATTATTAATTTTGATAATACCAAACACCACCATGGAGAAATATATTAAAATTTGTGAGAAAAAAAACTAAACCTGTATTTGGGCTAACTTATTTTTTAAGTATTTTGACTTAAAAGTCATAAAAAAATCAATTGATTTGACTTATTTTTTAAAAATTACTATAAAAAAATTATTTTTTATTTTTTATATGATTTAACATTTATATTTTTACAAAAAAAATTTAAAAATTTAAAAATTACTATAAAAAAATTAATCCAATAAGCAATTGGGTGTTACATATACATACACATACCACTTAGATGCTTGGGAACTCATTGTACATATAGCACATCTTTAAAAAAAAAAAATTATACACTTAACAATTTTATAAAACATACTGTTTATTAGACAGTAAATAATAAGTTAGTAGAGATAAAAAAATTTAATATTAATAAATTTTAAAAATAAAATTTATTATTTTTATAAATATTAATGTATTTTACATAAATATTTATATATTTTTTTTACATATTATCCGCTCTCCATGGCATAATCCTTTTATAAAATAAAAATTTTGAATCATAAACCCATATATAATTCAAACTGACACAACCCCCACGTGACCCGATAACACCGTAGTGTTAGAGTGTACGGCACCTTTCAAGTTCCAATATGTTGGGTTGTCGGCTGAGGCTCTCATTTTGATTATACAAATTTGTAAATTTTAGTATAGAAATTATTTATACAAATTTAAATCAAATTAATATTTAAGAGGGGTTTAGAAGTACTACTATTAATAATTAATAAATTATAATTTATAATAAAAATTATAAATATTTATTAAATATAATAATTTATAATTAAAATAAAAAATAATTAAAAATTATAATAAAAATTATAACTATTTAAAAAAATTATAACTTATAATTAAAATTAATAATAAAAACTTGACCAAACACTCTCTTAAAAGTCCTATAAATTTGTTTTATTTTCTTTAAAAAGTTAGAAGCCCGTCTTTTCCAAAACTGTCCAAATTTTTAAAGAAAAATAGTATAATTATCAAATTAATTTAATTTTTTTTATAGATAATTTATATGGTATGACCTCATTTTGGCCAAAATTGGAGAATTTTTGCTTGTATTTATTTTCTGGACTTTTTATCTTTAAAAGAATTTTTTTTTTGAATCATTTCGATAAAAAATAGAAAAATAACCAAATTTAATTAAAATTTTTTTAAAAATTATTTAAAATAAAATAAACAACATAAATTTAAATTTAACCTCTATTCAATCTAGTTTATTTTTTTGAAGACTTTTTACTTAAAATTTTTTTAAAAAATTCATTTATTTAGCCTCTTATTATAATTAATTAATTTTTTATATTTTTTTATATTTATTTTTAATTTTAAAAAAATTTATAAAAGAAGCTAAGCCAAACACACGTTTATTTGATCTTTTTAAGAAGGAAGCCTTCCTATTGTTAGCTCCTCAATAATATTGTGATATTGTCTCATGAGGCTTGTCAAGTTGTATTTTAATATCCCAATTGTTCATTTTGTAAACTTGTATAAAATATATGTTTATTTTCTTTATTTGTATTTTAAATTATATTTTCTTAATTTGCTCAAACTATTATATAATAATTTTATATAATATTTTACCAAACATGTAGGATATAGGCTCTGTTTGGATAATTTATTTATTTGTTTATTGACAAATAAACAAAAACATAAATAAACAATTTTGTTTAGCTTAATTAACTTATTTGTATATTTGTTTGGTTTGGAAAGACACTTGCTTATTTATTTATTTTAACTTATTTGATTTATTTTTTACTTATTTTGGTTTATTTGGTTTATCAGATTATTTGTCTATTGGTTTAAATCTTATTTATTTAGTAAATCAGACTAAATTATTTATTTAATTATTTACAAATTAAATAAACTAATAAATTATTTATCCAAACAGGGTAAAATATTAGGCAGTTTGAGATAGATTTTGGAGCTATTACAATCATAAATTTACGTAAAATCAATGCAGTTAAAGGATAGATTCTCATCAAAATCAAAATCAATGATTCCTAGCTACTAAGTAATTTTGTTATGAAAAAAGTTCTAACTGTGATCATTAAGAATCACTGATCCCGAACTACTTAGGCTTCAATGGTAACTAGTGTAAATGTTTTTTTTTATTTTTTATTTTTAGTTAAAAAATTAAAATTGATTTAAAATAAATTATTTGATAACTTAATTTTTAAGTTAATTTTTTAAAAATTATTTTTTGAGTAAAAATTAAAAAGTTAATTTTTTTATTTTTATTTAAATTGAACAATTTTATCTTACTATATTTTTTATATTAACAATTATATATGACTGGTAATAATAGTAATAAGTTATAAATAAAAATATTATTATATTTTAAAAATAATTAAAATTTAAATAAAATATTTAAGAGTTAATATTTTGATTTTGTTTTTTAACTTTTTTATTTTGAGCTTGGCTTGTCTTCAGTTTGGGAAAAAATCGGACCAAACAGTTTGACAAAAATGGCACCCTTTTGTTTATTATGATTCTGGCATCCAAGAGAAAACAGAAGAAAGAAAAAGAAATACGCAGATGGTGATCATGGGATTGACACCAATAGCACTGGGCAGAACACTTACATCACAAACAAACAAGCCCTTGGCTTCCCAGCTCTCCCCATTCTCATCAACTCCACCATCTTTCTCGGTAGCACCCATCCTGCAACCCGTTAGAGGAGTGTGGAGGAGTGATTTCGAGGCCTTTTTGGAGGAGGGTGGGGTCGGAGTTCATCCCCTTCGACACCAGTTATAGAAGCGGAAGCCAAGAGTTCATCATCTTCGTAAGAGTTCATCACCTTCAACAAAGGGACGGATTCTGCTTGGCTCGTCGACGCCGTGCGCGACGGCGCAGTGATTCTAACGGGTTGCAGGATGGGTGCTACTGAGAAAGATGGTGGAGTTGATGAGAATGGGGAGAGCTGGGAAGCCAAGGGCTTGTTTGTTTGTGATGGAAGTGTTCTGCCCTGTGCTGTTGGTGTCAATCCTATGATCACCATCTGCGTTTTTCTTTCTCTTTCTTCTATTTTCCCGTGGATGCCAAAATCAGAATAAACGAAACGGTGCCGTTTTTGTCAAACTGTTTGGTCCAGTTTTTTTCCCAAACTAGAGACAAGCCAAGCCCTTCACTTTTTAGCTTTTTGCCAAATAGACAATGTAAGCTTTTTTTTTTGCGCGTTTACCCCAAAAAAAAAAAAATCAAATCAAAGTTGACAAATAAGTCATATATATATATATATATATATATTACAGAGCTGCTGTTATTGTGAGCATTTAGTAGAATTTGGTCTCGGTTGGTAATCGGACTTTAATAAGTCGGGTTTCTTTGGCTTTTTGCTTAAAGCCAAAAGAACTAAAAAATTTAGATCTTGTTTGGGCTAAATGTTATTATTTTGTTTTTTTTTAAATTATTTTTTAACTTTTGACTAATTTTTTTTACTTTTTCAAATTGTCTTGATGAGATAAACTCAAAAAGTA
>JAOTRH010000022.1:7506027-7534210 GCA_034768845.1 Heliamphora exappendiculata | reverse complement strand
GAATAAAATCAAATCAGAATAAAATCAATCTAATCAATCTAATATTCTAATCAATCTAAATTTAATATTCCAACAATGGAAAAACCGACGAAACCTCTACGAGTTTCCATTTTACGGCTATCGCCTCGGGATGGAGGGAGGGGCCGTTTAATCTCAACACAGCATCGGCTTTGAACAGAAATTGGATTTTGATTCTCTTTCTTCCTTTGCCGTTAGGTAGTATTTTTTTTAAAAAAATATTTTATTTATTTATTTTAAAGTAAGCAATGAAGGTTGGATGTTGAATGTGAACAGTGATCGATGGATTAAACTGTGGTAAAAAAAAAAAAAAACAAAAAGAGAGTGATTATACATGTACAAATGAGGATAACCGGCCAAACACAGATAAAATATAAAAATAAAAATTCTGAGTAGTTAGAGTTTAACTTTGAGTACTCAGAGGTTTTGTTCATATCTCTTGTTTGTGCTTGGTCAATCATCTATTATCTATATAATTAATATTTTTTGAAAAGAAAAAATAAGTATACATTTTGTGAGAAAAGCTTCATAAAACTTGTGTATGTAATCCAATGGGTTAGTGCAGTTTGTATTAGGACAAGTTTTTAAATACTGGTGTATGTACTCCAATGGGTTAGTGCAGTTTGCATTAGGATGAGTTTTTTAATATTTGACGAATCGTATTAGTGATGCGAGTTTAAATTCTAACGGTTACGTGTCTAATTTAAATAATGTGTGGGGTTAGTTCACACATTTAGTGTTTACTTTTAGTTCCTCATTTAAACATTGATAAGTTGGTTGCGATTCGAATCTCAACGGGACAAAGCAGGAGATTTGGCCATTCATTCTCCAAAAAAAATAAATGTGTACATTATATAAAAAAAAAATTTTTTATTAGCAGATGGAATTGAATTGTTAATTTTGTAGACTTGTTAAACTTTTATTTAATTGTTTTAAAATGAATTGGCCATTCTTTTTTATTTATTTTATTCTTATTTATAATATTTTTTATTATTTAATTAAATTATTACATAAATGTGAGATGACATAAATTAAAAATAACGCTAGAAAAATCATATTTTAATAATTTTATTTGAATATTACATGATGTGATACGTACGTATCTAATGTGTAGTATTTACAAATAAATAATAAGTTTATAAGGTGACATAAATACAAATACTATACATATCATGTGGTATTTATATATGACACATCATGTAGTATTTAAAACGTATCGATATCTTATTCAAAACGTACAATTAAAGAAGAACTCAATAATTTTTTGACATACTCAATACTTATTTTTTTATAACAGAGTTGTATCCGTACCCGTACCCTCAACATTTAAAAATACCCATGTTTTATAGCTCTTATGACTAATCCTATCTATATCATCTTTAGATTTTGTTCTTTTTTTTTTTTCATCTTTTTGATATACAGGTGTTTAATTCATGATGATGACCATGAATTAACTAATGGAAAATGCTAATTACCATTTAAGTAAACTACGATCATTAAAAATATAAGCTCTAGCAAGCAAGAGTTTAATTTAGACGGTAAGAATTTAACTCTTATCTCTTGGAGTTTGTTATTATTTATGGAAAATTAATAAATAGTCTAATTTATAGGTTATTTATTATTTTTCATTCAGTATAAAAAATTTTAACAAGTAAGGTCTATTTGCATAAAAATTTTAACGCATAAGGTCTTTTTGAGACAAAAATATCTTAGAATATATAAATTTATCTGTGTTTTTTTAAAACATATATGAAACACACAGTTAAATTTATTTGTCTTTTATTAAAAACTCATGTAAAGAATAAAAATAAATTTATATGTCTTATTAAAAATATGTATAAATAACACAGATAAATTTATTTGTATCTTTTCAAAACATGTATGAAGAATACAGATAAATTTATTTGTATTTTATTAAAAGCACGTGTAAAGAATAAAGATAAATTTATATGTCTTAGTGAAAGCACGTATAAAAAACACAGATAAATTTATTTGTACCTTTTCAAAATATGTATAAAAAATACAGATAAATTTACATTATCTGTGTTGATATGCAAACAGATAAATTTATCTATTTATCTATTTGTAGAATATTTTTAGAAGAAATTACGTAATTGAACTTTGCGTGTTAAATTTTTTATTGATAGATATTTCACGTTAAAATTTATTTTTTTAGATCTTTAGCTAAAACGCCCTATTATTTACAGTGGCGGTTTGTAAGATCCTTGACTAATTAGCAACAATTAAGACTATATCTGTAAAGTTAAAGGCTAGGTGTGAAGAAGTTCATAACTTTTATCTGTGTGATTCTTCCAAATTTAGTAATTGGAAGCATTATCTACACTGATGTTAAAAGACTGGTCAGAAAAGAGGAAAACATGTTTTGGGTTTTAGGAATACATGTTTTGGGGTTTTTTTCTAAGGTTTTGTATTTGGTTTAGCTTTTTTTTTTTTTAAGTTTTTTGGCTTAAAAAAGTAACATGAAAAAAATATAAAAAATACTAATTAATTACAATAAGAGACCAAACAAGTTAATTTTTTAAGAAACTTTTAAACAAAAAGCTTAACATAAGCTTTGTGATAATTTGGTTTAAAGTTAGATGTTTTGTTTTAAGTTAGTTTAAGCTAAATAAACAAAAAACTCATTTGGCAAATTTTAAGGGTCGCTTAATGTCAAAAGGCAATTAGCCAAAATAATGTAATAATTTTTTTATGTGATTTTATATTTAATATAGGCATTGTTTGATGGAAGTTGACGAATCTATTGTAAAAAATATAAATTTTATAAAAAAAAAACTTATGTAATTAAAGTTATTATACATATAAAGGCTAGAACTTCATATTTTTTAGCTGAGTGATTCCTCCAAATTTAGCAAATGGAAGCATTATCTACACTTATTTTGTAATTGAAAGTCAGGGCTTTGGGATTTAATTGGCTGTCTAGCCAGTTTTATTTCTTAAATGAAAATGCTTTGTACATTGACTTTCAATTACAAAAATTATATTAATTTGATCTTGTTCATCCATTTAAGTGGATGGCTAGAATTAAATTTTGTGATTGAAAATTTGTATATGTAGTAATACTGTTTGTTATATTGATATTAGTTGTTTGGCTGTGAAATTTTAGAGGTTTTTTTTTTTTTTGGAATTAACTTATCTCTAAGTCAAATAATGGATTGGATCAATCCAGTTTGCACCATATTGGACTCAAATGGCCTATTTTGAGCCCAAAATGGGTCATGTTTTGATCTTTTTGCCAGCAGGCTTTTGTCAGGTAATTTCGCTTTTAAGCTAAATTTTTGGTTTTAAATTATTTTAAATTAAAATAAATAAAAAATTCATTTGATAAATTTTAGGAATGAATAATTTAAAGTCAAATTATTTTAAATTAAAATAAACAAAAAATTCAATTGATGAATTTTAAGAATGAATAATTTTAAGTCAAAAAACAATAAGGTAATAAGCCAAAAAAATTTAAGTGAACAAAAAATTGTTGTATATATATGTATGTATGTATGTATTTATTTATTTTTACATGATTAATTTTATGTTCAATATAGATATTGATTTATGGATCTTAATAAGCAAGTTTTAAAAGTATAATTTTTATAAAAAAATTAATGTCTATAATAAAAGTTATAATGTTTTTTAAAAAATATAAAACATCTTAGGTTAACAAGGACAAAAGATAAAAGGCTAAAATTTATTAAAAAACAAAAAGGTAAAAAGCTAATTACCAAATGAAGAAAAGATAATTTCTTGAGCTTTAAATCAAAAAAAGTTTAAGCTCTAACTTTAAATGGGAAACTAAACAAAGCCCAATTATTACTGCTGTTTGGTTATCAATATGAGAAAAAAAATTTAAGTTTTCTCTTCATAAGTTATAAGAAAAAAGAAAGAAAGAAATAAAATAATTATATTTTCTTTATTTTTTGTTTGGATTAATAACAGAGAAAAGAAAATAATTTCTTTTCACTCTTGTTTGAATAGATTTCATAAAAAAAAGAAAAAAATAGTACTAATTATTTTATGAAAATAACTTGTTATTATTATTATTTTTTAACTTTTTTTATTTTTAAATGGGAAATTTAAGTATTATAAAAAATAGATAATTATTCAGAATTTTTTCTCTCAAAATCCCTCTAATTTGGAGAGATTTAAATATTGTAGTTTCAGAGGATAATTCTTTTTCTTCATTTTTCACAAATTCTCTCTATTTTTCCTCTCTTTAATAAACTAAACAAGTGACAAGAGAAGAGATAGTTTTATTTTTTTTCTTTTCCTTCCAAATCACCTAAACCAAACCGAGTGTTAGGGTATTTGGCCAAGTTTTTTGGGGTCAATTTTTTGTTACTTGTTATTAATTATAGTAATAAGTTATGGTCTCTTTCAAATACTTATAACTTTTATTACAATTTATACATTACTATTTTTTCTTATATTTCAGTTCTAAGAACTAACATACTTACTAAGCACTTATAATTTCTGCTACAATCCATAAATTTTATGAATGCCAAACACCCACTATGTATGCTATCTGCTTTCCTTCCTTCTTTATGTACTTTGATTAGGTTTTAATACAATTATATGTAGTGCATAAACAGTGATGGAGATATGTTGGGGCCTGGGGGTAATGGCCCTTCCAACTATGGTAGAAATTTTAGGTATCATATAATAAACAATCAATGAGTCACATTTTTGTAGAAGAGTGTACCCTACTGTTGTAAAACTTTTAAGTATTATATAATAACATTTAACTTAAAATTGTTAACACAAGACTTTATAACAAGATGAAAAATGACTTTTTTTTACAAGCACTTTGATTTTTTACATAAAAAAAAGTGTTATTGAAAAGATCAGTATAGATTTTATTACGTTCGTTGAACAGTGTATAATAACTTGATGATCGTAAAAAAGATTTGGGTAGTGATTTACGATTTTTTTATATTCATATTTTTTGTCTTTATTTATGTAAGTTTACAACATTATTTTCTCATTTGTTCACTTTTTCTCACATCAAATGGTAATATTGTTAAATTACATGAATAAAAACAAAAAAGGGTGCATATGATTAAAAAAAGGAGAGCAAAAAACAAATTGCATAAAGGTTTCAATGTCAATAAACTATTAGAGATGGAGTTTATTATTTTTATATGTATTAATATATTTTACAAAAATATCTATACATTATTTATTTATTATCTACTTTCCAATGAGCAATAAAGGTGCTGGTAAAAATTTACGTCAATACCTATTTTTTGTTTATAATACTTTTTTTTATAGTTATAGTAAAACTTTTACGCTTTTGAATTTCTCTTTGCATAAGGAATCAAAAAAAGAAACAAATCTAATTGAAAAATAAAAATGGCTATTCTTAGCTAAAAAATAGCTTCTTTTTCCTTTTAATGAACTTTTTGATTTGGATATTAAAAAAATTACCTATATATTTTTTCATGACAAGAAAAGCTTTTTTTAAAAAAATCTCCATCTCTAAATATGTTGTCACATTCAATATGTTGGTGTAATAAGATTAGATATTTATTCAATTTAGCCTTATCCTAAATCCTGTGGGAATAGTGGTAGGTTAATATTTAATTATAGATATTATCTCTTTTTTTTCCTTTTAAACAAATTGAAATAATTGAAATTTTTCTATTTAGAATTGTGTTAGATCTAATTCCTATTACTTTAGCTGGACTATTCGTAAGTGCATATTTGCAATACTGACGTGGTGATTAGTTAGACATTTGATTAATTAATATCTTTTTTTTTTTGTTTTTGATTGACCTCCTCCTTTTTTTAATCCACATGAGGTCAAATTCAAATTGCTGTTTAATTCAAGTTAATGAAACTTTTTCAGTCTAATTCATTAGGTTGATGAAATAGTAGGTACTAAATATTCAATTGGAGTTCTAAGCATAGTTCTAAATATTGTATTGGACAGTGTATAAATTTTTTTATTGATATGATGCGTATCAATACTGATGAAATATCGAATACTGACCGGTATAGTACGATATTGATAACTATGGTTCGAGGGCTCATGATGTTATTAGTGGTGTTTGTTGAAATTATTAAAAAATAGTTATTTTTGATTTTTTATTTTTTTTAAATATTTTTGGGGAGGGAGTAAAAACATTTTTTTGTTTGGCAATTGCATTTTAAGGTGAGACTTTGTCATTTTAAGATTTCATTTGGAATGTTTAAAAAGACAAGATTTGTAGAGATTTAACTCTCTTTTTTAAAAAAGGAGAGAAAAAAAAACCATAAACTAGCTTCGTTTCACAATAGATTTTTTAAGTTAATTTATTGTTTACTAGCTAAAGCAAAAAATAAAAAATAAAAAAGCAAGAAAAATGCTTCTTTGTTTGGCAATAGAGATTTTTTGGGCTTATAACTTGTTTGGGTTTTAACATCCCATGTTCTTGAAAAAATGGCTCCCAATCCATATAGAGAGAAAGGTCCCTTTTAGTAAGAAAGCTTTCCAAAGTGCTCTAATCTGATGATTGCACGTGTGAATATATTTTTGTTTTCGAGTAAAACATCATTACACTCTTTACAATTTTCTAATAATAATTTTTATTCTCCTTTTAAACTTGTAATGTGGTGTCACTTTCTTTTATTTTATTTATTTTTAAATGAATAATTTTGTAGAAGATTAAGATAGAAATTTACTATTCTCATTCAAACTGGTTGAATAATTTGGGATGTATTTCACGTGTTCATGTATAAGAAATAGGTGAGATGTTTACCAGCGACTTTTACTCGTGGACCATCCAATGATGAAGTCAAATAAAATTTTTAGAAAAAAAAATTTAAGAAAACAAATTAGCAGAATTTCTCCTAATGAATTAGAGTGCATGCATTTGCTTTCTTGCGTATAAGCTATTTATAAGAAGAAAAAAAAAGTACTTGACCCACTTTGAGTGTTCGACCCGACCCAAACAAGTCGGATTGTCTTATCTCTATGGTCAAAACTCGGTTGTCAATCTGATTGTGATTTATCATGGCCATTATTTTTATTTTTTCTACAAGTTTCTTTTGTCATGTCAAAATGTCCATCGATACCCAGACTTAATTTGGTCTAGGTCAAACCTTCATGACACCCTAGTCCTAAGGTTGGTTCCATTGTTATCGATCTCTTATCATGCATCATCTCTTGATATGCGTACCAAGAATACTAATTACAATGTATTAAACCTTAAGCTCGGCTTTCGAAGTCTTTCAACACACTTTGTTTGGCCATGGATGCTGAACGTTTTCTATTATGGACCTCGGCTATGATACCTTCCTCTGGGTTCGGGTTCAGGTTCCATGAACATGGCTTGGCCTCACCTACCCCGAGCTTCTGAAAGCTCATTGGTTTCGCTCTTGTGCTCGGCATCTCTGCCGAGCTAGGATGGCATATCGAGGTAGTACTATTCCAAGGTGGGCGGATTGTATGGAATTTCACATGGACGCTAAGTGGTTCTACTCGAAATTTCACCTCCCTCAACTTTGACAGCAAAAATATATTTAAATGTATTGTTTTATTTGTTTTTTTTACGTCAAGAAAACTATTTAGGGAAAAACTTTGTTCACATGAAATTTTTTTTACTGTTAATATCATTTTACAAAGTTTACTTTTTGTTCGATAATTACTCTTTGCATTTTCATCATTTATTTTATTATAGGCATGAAGAGAGAAAGTAAAAAAAAAAAAGAGAGACAAAACGAGGGCAAAAATATATCGGGGATAGCTTATACACTTAAAAGGGGAATACTAATACAAATTAAAGATATTATAATAATTAAAAAATAATAGTTGATGGATGTTTCAAAGTAATAATATAAAAAAGTAAAAAATAGAAAAAAAAAAATAAAGACAATATTTTAATGTTTTAGAGCCTGAATGGCAACATAAGTTATTTTTTTTAGGTAAATACGTTAAAAAAAAAATGAAAGTAAACATCGCTCGTTTGAAAAAACCTAAAAAGCCAAGGTATCAAAAGAGATCAAATTATGAATTCATATAATATTCTATTTAATCTTTTATTGATTCTAAAAGGCAATAATATATCCTTAATAACTTAGTTATTAATAATTTCAACTATATATAATTATTATTATCAACTATATTGAAAGATAATACTTTTTGATTTGAACAAAAAGTAAAAAAAATATTTTTGTAACTGATTAACCTATTTAAAAAAATTAATTTAAAAGTTATTTTATCAAATAATCCACTTTAAATCTAATTTAGTGTTTTTCGGTTAAAAATAAAAAAAAATATAAAAATTTACTTTTAAGCTAGTTACTAATTAGGCTCTTAATTTTGTAATATTTCTAAAATAAACTTCATCTATCTATCTATTCGTATATAAATATATTTATTTTATGTAATTAAAGCCAGAGCAAAAAAAATCAAAGGAATTAAAACTAAGTATAAAATTGTATTTGCTCACGTATTATTGAAAATTTTAAAAACTCGTACATAACTAAATAAGAGAATGGCCCTGTTTGGATGGGTTACTTATTATTTATTTACTTATAAGTAAATAAGTCAAAATATAAATAAGCTGGTTAATTTTGGTGACACAAATAAGCCATTTCGTTTAAGTTTGGTTCGTTTAGATGATTTTTGACTTATTTGGTTTATTTTAATTTATTTGCTTAAATAAGTTTGATTTGTTTGAATAATTTTTGGCTTATTAAGCTTATTAATTTATTAATTTATTAACTTAAAATTTAATTTATTTGATTCATTTAAATAACGTAATTTATTTTTAATTAATAAATTAATAAATTGTATCCGCCCAAATAGGGCCAATATATAAAATGGGATGGAGTAAAACGGAACAAAGAAAAATCATAAATAAAAATATACTGCACTTGAAGAAATTGTGATGCCTAATTACATCCCTATCAATTTGATTTTAGTCGGTATACGAAAACCCAACGACTTCATCCCCGAAACTACCAGTCCAAGTTTGAGCTGGATGTACTCAGAAGCCAACTAACTGCCACGTGTACATCCTTACCTGGAAATTTTCATAATTTTCTTGGGTTACTATTACCTCTTATGAACTAGAGAGAGGTTTAATTGAATTTTTTTAAATATAAATAAATATATTTTAATAATTTTTGTTATTTATTTTATTATTTTTAATTTATATATTATTATTATAAAAAATTAAATTAATAAAATGTTATTAATTGTAAAAACAAATTATACTCGTATTAATAAAAATAAAATAAATATCATAATTTATTTTTATTAATGTAAATATGATTTGTTAATAAAATAAATAATATTAATTTAATTTTTTATAATAATAATATATAAATTAAAAATAATAAAATAAATAATTCAAATTATTAAAATGTATTTATTTCATTGAACTTCAATGCATTGAGAGTACTTGAGAGAAGGCTCACCCAATTTTCTTAGCAAAATTAACTACATAAATGTAAAATCATAGACAAGCTACACAGTAACTCACAGCCCAATGATCACACGGTCGGCGTTCCTTCGCCAACTGTGGTACCCAAAACGATTCCATCAAATTCTAAATCAACGGTTAAAACTGGACTGTGACGAAAAACAATCACAACCGAATGCCTAAACACCCAAGAGCCCCCAAAGAATGCCCTTTCTCAACTACCAAAGCAAAATCAGTTTATAAATAAATAAACAAAAAATATATATATATATATATATATGTAAGTAAGTTTGTATAGATGTGTGCATATATTTCTCTGCACGTAAGGTTTTCGTTTCGGATCGAATCCAGTGGGAAAATAGTACCACTTCTGATTTTCTGGGAAAATTCGTCGAGAAACAGGTTAGACGCCTCATTGATTTTCTACGACTAACATCCATTGCTTTTTTACGTTTTTGTGTTTTCGATTGGTATCGACTTTGCGCGTTCGCGTTGGGGGATTTTCGTTTTCACAAGTTTCTGCTTTGATATTCTAGGGTATTGTAGCGTTATTTTTCGATTCTATGGTTACGTTTGGAATTCGCGTCTTAGTAAGTGTTTTCTTGTTTGGTAATGCTCATTGTTTGTGATTTAGAGATTTAACTTAGTTTTTCCTAGAGTTAGAATCGCTCTGTTTGTGTTTTCGTGTATGTGTTTGACTGTTAGTTGGTGGGTTGGTCTCTGACCAGTTTGGGATGAAGTTTTCTGCGGAAATTGTTGTTAGGGTTATAGAAAATCCTATGGAGGATAGGATCTGTGAGAGACGAAAGTAGGAAGAAAGAAAGACCAAGAATTAGCACACAAGATTTATGTGGTTTATCTAACGAGGGCTATGCCTACGGCTGCTGCAGAGTTTCACTACAACAAAGAAGAGGTTTTATTGTAATTGCCCTGCACTACAATATATATAGCTATGGTTACAAATTTGTTGGATTCGCAAATGTGTGGTTGCGTGGCTCTCGATGTACTGTATTTATCAGCCTCTACACAATTTAACAATTGCGTCATTGCTTCGGATTTTCTTATGTGATTTCTTGACATTGCTTCCTTGATTCACTTCAAATTTGGGATTCATTACAAATTCTATGAATTGCATCTAATTTCTTGGTCATGACATGCTTGGATTGAGACATTTGATTATTCACCATGTGCAGACGGCTGTAGTGGATGTTTTCTTGTCCTTGTATGATGGGTGGCATTTCATTCATAGACTTTGTCAAATCAGCAAATGTACTTATACATTGAAAATTGTGAATCTAGAGATTGAAAGCAAAAGTTTTATGTGATTCTGTCCCTTACCAATTAATGATGGAAAGTTAGGGAAATGATTGAAAATCTGATGCCTAGAGAAACGTGGCAGATGAAAAATGAATCTTATTGTACAAAATTTGTATTTCTCATATAGATGAAACTGTAGCAGATGAAAAATGAATCTTGTTGGACAAAATTTGACATTAGTGCCATGCTACTAATTCACTGGTCAATTGACTGAAGATCTTAATGGCAAACTTTACTTAATGAGGCCTTAGTCCATGTTGCTTGGTCTTCAATACAACGATCGTGTTTTCATAATTTAAAGAAGGAGAAATCTTTGACATTCTGCGTTGCCATAGGAAGAATCTTTAACCACACCCCCCAACACACGCACACACACAACCTCTGCAGCCATCGATGCATACAAAAGGTTCTTTAACAGCACCCCCAACACACAACCTCTGCGCCATCAATGCATACAAAAGGTGTATGTGATTTATTGACGTTAAAGGAGGAAAATGGATGAAACTAAATTTGGATGAAATAGAGAAAAGATCTTGGTCATATAATAAGTTCTGAAGATGTTATAGCATTGGTAGGGAATTTGGGGTGAAAGTGGATCACTTTTCTCTTTACCTGGGGTTGTCCTTGGGCTACTTCTCTTTGGGATTTAGTAGTGAAGAGGCTTGAGAGACTGCTGGCATGTTGGAAAATGTAGTACCTTTTGAAGGGGGAAGACCTATAGTCTTGTTAATGGTACTATTTCTATCATGCTGACCAACTTTTTATCTTTATCTACTGTTGAGAACTACATTGGAGATGCAGTATTTTTGACTGAGTGCGTGATGAAAACTGCATTCAAGAGAATTTTTGAAATCTGGTTTCACTAAGGTTAACTATCTTTCAGACTTTCCATCTCCCTACTAGTTATTTTGAGCATTACTAGAAAAGCAAAAGTCAATATATATATATATATATATATATATATATATTTGGCAAGTAACAATAATATTATTAAAGAGGGAATAAGAGAATGCCAACCATGTACAAAACAAGGCCAACCACAAAAAGGAGAGTGAGGGACCTAGATAGTGACAGGTATATTTATCATTTTATCTTCTTTAAGTTTCATTCTTAAACACTGTGTAACTTCTGTAATTCCTTTTCTTGAAAACTAGGCATATTAAGTGTATAATGTTTTTTGTCAATCAAATTCTATGATTTTGTAGAAGGGGCTCTTGACTTCTTTTCCTTGTTTGTTGCAGGATTACTGGTCCTGATCCTTCAAGCTCCGTTCATTCCTTTTCTGTATGAAGCAATCATTACCTACATCAACAATTTCTTTCTGCAGTAATTCACACTTTCTCAGGAATTCTTGCGGCAGGCAATCAGGCAGCCTTTCCTCAGTCACACATCGTGCTCTGCAGAGACGGATAGTTCTGTTGTTTCCAATTAAACTGAAGGGTGTAGATTGAATTGTAAAGCATCTGGAAAGTGTTCTAGATGCTTTATGTGTGTTAAGTGCTGCATGTCCCCTTTCGCAACACATTCCATTCTTTAAATGATTTAGTAGCATTCAACTTTGGATTCTGATGATGAGGTGGAAGGATATTTTGTTTCTGTTATTTTTCCTTCTCACTCTGGCAGAGTCATCAGGCAGATCAGGAGAATTGTGGTTAGTTAGCCTGGGCTCTGGGTCAACACTGCTCTACAACTGGACAATCTATAGCGCAAGCATATTTGTACTTGTTGCTCTTGTTCTTTCAATGTATCTTATCTTTGAGCATTTAGCAGCTTACAATCAGCCCGAGGTTGATTTTCGTATTCCTTATAATTATTTGATTTTCACCTTTTCTGTTTGCATCAATTTTGGTGCTAAGAACTTTCTGTATTTCCTGATTATACTGCGCTGGATTTTTCTATGAACGTGCTTAACTCGTGCCTTTAATTTTTATTATCATCTGGAATTGATTGCTCTGACATATTTGATTTCAGGAGCAGAAATTCTTAATTGGACTCATTCTGATGGTTCCTGTTTATGCTCTGGAATCGGTATGAAGAAGAATGCGTATTTATTTTATTTTATTTTGTGTTTTCTGTCCATCTATACAAGTCTATAAAGGTTTTTAAAGTTTTATGGAGGTCATTCACCGTTGGAGGATCTACTTTCTGAGTGTTGCTACCATGCAATGAAGAGAAATCTGTAGCTGCCTAGTTGGAAACCTACTGTGTTTTAAGGCTTGTTGCCATATTGGTTGTGGCGATGAATGTTTTTTTGCATGTCTGGCGATTATGAAGAGATGCATGTTTGCAGCATGAACTGCATATGTATCAGTGTAAATACATGTCTGCAGATTACGAAGAAATTCGTCAGCCATGATAATGAAATGGATTTTATTTATTTTTTTCCTATGCTTTCCTTTCCCATTTTCCATACAAGAAAGATATAAAACATTCTTTAAGAATGTAATCCCTAATTTTCAGTGATACACAACTTATTTTGACTAATTTCCAATTATTGAAGTTTGACGGCTTCCTTAATGATACCACTTTGACATCTTTTTTCCAATTTCTCATTAAAATGTGTTCCATGTACTATATGCTACACTGAGAAATGTTTTCCAATTTCTCAGCGTCTGCTGCAGGTTTTTGTCTTAAGATTTTTAGCTGTTTAATTCCCAGATCCTGTTTTTTTCGAAAAATTGGGCACGACAAAGGAATGCTGTTTTTTTCGAAAAATTTTGTTCTCTTATTCTTTGGAAAAATAGTCTTTCTGGAAAAATGCAACTTAAAGAGTGCTCAACACACGTATTTCATTTATTTTGCATGCATCTGATAGCAAGGAACACATTACTGAGCTTATGCACAACTATATAGTAAACTTGGATTATGGAACATACTTGCTGGGTGCATCCTACCAAACATGTCAGATGTATACTAGGTGTTGCGACTTAACTTGGTTGTTCATATACATAGCATGCATGCGCTTCAAGCTATTTGTAGAAACTCTGAGTCACTGTTTCTATTGTTAATTTCTAACAATTAATTCAATTTTTTTTACAGTTCTTATCACTGTTGGATTCAAATGCTGCATTCAACTATGAAATAATTCGGGACTGTTATGAAGCTTTTGCCTTATATTGCTTTGAGAGATATCTGATAGCTTCCTTAGGTATGCTGCAAAACCTAAAAAGTATCCCCGATTTATCTTTATTGATAGCCATTAGTATAGAACTTGGTATGTGGAAGATTCAAAAAACAAAGTCCTTAATGGATCTCTCGTTTCTCCAGATTATATTCTTGTGGTGAGAAGAATACTTTTTCCTGGATTAACAAACCTTATTGGAGTACTTCTCTTTATTATTTGTTTCCGTATGCTTATGTATAATGAAGAATTGTAGTTTTGTTATGATTAGAACAGTTCTACTATAAGTCTAGATATATGTATTTTGAATATGTCGTTATTAGCTATCACTTTGTGTAAACGTCCATTCATGAGTTGAATGACATTGCTTCAACTTGCAAAAAGTCATTTTATTGACTTTGTTTGTGGAAAGTAATGTTGGGCTGTTTAGTGCGTTGGATAGAAAAAATGGAAGATACAGATCAATGAAATGGCCTCAGATTCAAAATTGGAATCTATAATTTATAATTATGTGCACAACTGATGCATTAGTTGCCTGTCATTTGTGACAAGGAAGAATAGAAACGATGGTCCAATTAATGCCAGCAAAAGTGATGATTTATGTTGTTCTTGAAATCCTGCCAGCCTTTGAGACTTGTTTTTCATTTTTTTTTCTTTTCTTCCTAGACTGTATTTGCCAATTATCTGAATTATTTTGGGTACCTTTGATGAAACTTTTGCTACAAGTTTTTGACAAATGTACTTACTTAAAGGTGGTGAGGACAATACGATTGAATACATGGAAAGTCAAAGCCTTATTACTTCCAGCATACCTCTTTTGGAAGAAGCTTATGCATATGGAGTTGTTGAGCATCCTTTCCCACTTAATTGTTTGCTAAGGGACTGGCATCTTGGTTCTGACTTCTACCATGCTGTTAAAATTGGCATTGTTCAGTATGTATGTGCTCTTTTACACCTTAAACCTCATGGGAACACCCTTTGGTTATATTTTATTTTATTTTTCAAGTTTGGCAAATCCCTTAGGTTCTCTGCTAAGACTTTTGCTTTGCAGATGATATTGAAGATGATTTGTGCTCTACTAGCTATGGTCTTTGAATTATTTGGGGTTTATGGTGAAGGGAAATTTGAGTGGAGATATGCGTAAGACATCCTTAATTATCCTGTTAATCTGCTTTTTTGAGGATCCTTACACTTGTATATCTATTCATTGAACAATGTAGTTTTTAAATATAGTGCAGCGACAAATGTTTTTACATTGTAGCTATGAACTGAAACTCTATAATCTGGTTGCAGGTATCCATACTTGGCAGTTGTTCTTAATTTTAGCCAGACCTGGGCCTTATATTGCCTTGTACAGTTTTATTCTGTCACCAAAAGTAAGTTGGCGCCGATTAAACCTCTGGCCAAGTTTTTGACATTCAAGTCGATTATATTTTTGACATGGTGGCAAGGTGTGGCTGTTGCATTTCTTTTCTCAATGGGAGCCTTCAAAGGGGCATTGGCACAGGAGTTGAAAACACGTATACAAGATTATATCATCTGTATTGAGGTGTGTAGTGAAATGAATCTATTTTCGTCATTATTTTCACTGCATGGATTTGGGATGTTGGTGTTATGCGCATATTTGTACTTACAGAAAGGGTGTTCTGTGATGGTTCGATACATGAGCCTATCACTTGAGGAAAAATTAGAAAATTTAGATTATTTAAAAAAATCAAATTCAGATATCTACATAATGTGGAATTTGGAAAAAGTAGGCAACTAATTTAGGGGTTCAAGGAGATTGGAAGACATGTTTGAAGAAAGAGAGAGGATGTGGGGAGGTAGTTAACGAAAGAGAAATAGGCAAGTAACTAGTGTAGGGGACGAGGGGAGGGTTATTAATGGAAGATAGAATTGGTTAGATAGAAGATACGGATAATGACCATAACAGTAATATATATCTATATATATATATATCTTCTTATTCTCCGCGTAATATTTATGGAGAAAGAAATTGGATGGAAAGACAAAAGTAGTAGAAGTCCTAAGGAGAGCCCCAAAAGAAGAGGTATGTTCTCCTGATATGTTTTGTGTGTGCACACGCACACGTGTGTGCATATGTTCTTTTCTGGAAAAAAAATTACTTGGACCCAGAGTCTAGTGTTATTATGCTGCTTATAGAATTCAGGTAATAATGCTTGCAATACTTTTTTGATTTGTGAATAGAGTGGTCAACCTGTGTCAAAGAGAGGAATTTTCTTTAATTCAAAAATAGAAGTTATTTTTTTACCTGATAGGTTAGTTAAGGTGACTCGAACTTGAGTCTAAGTCGCTAGGGTGTCCAATAGTGCCAAAAGTTAATGTGGCTGGTATAAATTTTATGAAGGCTGTTAAATTACCAACAATAATACAGACGTAGATAAATAGTGTAATAGGTTTAGCCATGTTGGTAAGCGTACAACAAAATTCTAAAAATGCTTACATTAGGAGAGAAATAAGGTCAGTTTGGTCGGTGCTTGTTGAATGTGTTCCACTGAACAGAGTTTCAGTTTTATACATTGGAAAACTGATTCCAACAAGTTGGTGTGGGAAACCGAGCCAGCCCTATGAAATTTCAAAACGGTTCAGTTGAGTTGGTGAATTCCGTTTGGGTATTTTTTTTGTGCTGTGCAATTCTTATGGGTCTATACAAAAACCAATTTTATGGGCCTAAATGAAGCCACAAATAGAAGCATAATTTTAGGTCCAGACAAACAAAAATAGCCCAACTTCAGATTCACATGCTAAAATGAATACCAAAACATTGCCAAAACCAGAACAAAACATGTCCAGTGTCCACTGTCCTAGTTACCCTATGATAAAAAAATACACATTTAACACCTGCTAAATGAGGAACAAAACCATAAAAAATGCAAAAGCAGAATCAAACTAAATAAAGAACATCCACTGTCTAAACTAAAGCATGTCTACTGTCCAGAATCAAACACAAAAACAGCACAGAAGGAGCACCAAAACAAAGCACAAAAACAAAAACATGTCCACTGTCCAGAGGGCAGAGGCAGAAATCAAAACTTCAACCAGAACATGCCAGCTGTCCAGAATTATTCCAATTTCGAACCTGCACTTCCTGTACAAAAAATGTAATATAACAGTTGATGAAGTTCCATTTGTTAGTTTTTGTCTAATTTGCTTACATAAGATATAATTACCAAGTGCTTATCCCTCACTAATACCAATCATCAATTACCATAGATAGGGTATAGATTGAGTTTTCGAAGAATTTTCCTCCCCAACTTCTAAAAAATTCAGTACAGAAAGTTAGAAGAAGAAATTCAACAAATTAAAAGAAATCTCAGTTTTGTGTACATATTCATATTCCTCTGCCTCATACATAGCCTCTTGAAGGGAAATCAGAGTTGATGGAGATCATAACCAATTTTGTATACATATGAGGGCCTCCACATTTTTGGAGACATTGTACTCCGAAAGGGATCAAGAATACAGTCTTTTGTGCTAAAGGTGGGATTTAGATGCAACCATTGAGACTAGAATTGCTAGCACATCTTTTGCTATTTGAGACATGATGCGATATGTAATGGAATTAGTTTTCCACCAATACAACACGTCAAAATTTATCGAATCATTCACCCAACCTTTTTGTTTTTATAATTTTGACTTGCTACTCAAATCATCTTCTTCCTCCAGGCAAGCATAGCACGAACATGTTGTTCCTCATCATCTAGCTTTACAATTTTCGATGGTTGGCTTGCATTTTGAATCATTTAGAACATACCCCCCTAAATAATTATTGAAACCCCTGCTCAATTTCTTTACCATTTCATCCACCACCTTAACATCATATGCTTTTTCAAAGCACCATTTAACACAATTCAATTTGTAGCAAGGATCGAGAACCACTGCAACAAACATGTTTATCTTCTCAAACTTTCTCCAATACCTCTCAAATTTAGCTTTCATGCCCTCTGCCGTTGTTCTCAAAACCACATGTTCACTTGTACATAATTTGCTGATTGATAAAGATCTAGAAGAGTGAGAAATGTTCTAGGGTTATACATTGTTAGGCATAAAAAGGGTGGGCTATGTTCTCAATTATTAGGGATTCAGTCAGAGTTCCTTCAAATTTAATAAACACTGACACCAAACCGATTTTCAATTTTTTTGCTCTGGCAAACTGAAACTGACCGTGTAGCTCAAAAACATGACCGTAGGCCACGATTTCGATTCGGTTTGGTGGGTTCAATCAGTTTGGTTATTTAAAAAAAAAAAAAAGTTACAACCCTAGCATACATAGTAGAAAATTGATAAGTAATGCTGGTAATCTGGTTTTTTAGTTTCATTTTTTCAGTTACCAGCAATACTGCAGTATTGGTTGGGAATTTTTTGGTTCATATCCAGGCATGCTATTTGCAATAAGTCCAAAATTCAGTTACATGGGAAATTGTTGTGGTTTGAGAAATCACTGAAAACTGGAGCAGCTAGTATTACTTGATAAAGAGCATGCTACAGGCTTACACTAAGATTATTGGAGAGTTAAATATTGGTAACCCAGGCCGATAGTAGTAACATTTTGGCAGATGTCACATTACTCCTGTACCATTTTTTGAACTTCCACTCTTCCATGTACCCAAACAGCTGCAATTGTGTGGCTCACTTACTCTCATGCTCACACAAACCGGGAGCACAAATATTCTTTTTCTGCTAGACTGGAAGAGTTTGTACTCTTGGAAATCTGTATAACTTTAGTTGTTATTTTCTTTATAAAAATATTTAACTCGTATGTTAAGTGTATTTTTGTGGTGGCCGCAGTTAAGCTGACAGCTAATCTTTGAATACTTGATGCCGCAATTGAAAGTTATTGATAGTGCAGCTTTTGTAAGCAATATTATGCAAACACTTCAGTCACTATAGTTGCTGACAAAAAATTGAAATTTGCTGTATGAGCCATGAGATTCTTATTTCAGGTTGGAGGTTTAATGTTGCATCAAGCTCTGGTGTCTTGTGTGCTAAGACTTGTTTGACCCTTATTTTGCCTTCCTGCGACATCTAACATATCGACAGGGAGGGATGCATGTTTTTAATTAGGGGAGGGACGGGGCAAATAATTTTTAAAAGATCTTGTGGGACAGGCATTTTATGCATGTTGAGAGAGAGGTTCCTGAAGAGTTTAGTATTTTGGAGGTTTATAACGTTAAACTTGTCAAACAGATGGGTGTTGCTGCAGTGGTCCATCTATATGTTTTTCCAGCAGTACCTTACAAGCGTGGAGAAAGATGCGTGCGTAATGTGGCTGTGATGACTGATTATGCATCTTTAGGAACGCCCCCAGATCCAGAGGAGGTGCAAGACTGTGAGAGATCTACTACAATACGCTTTGCTCGTCATGACGAGAGAGAAAAGCGTTTGAACTTCCCCCAGAGTGTCCGTGATGTGGTTGTTGGAAGTGGTGAAATAGTGAGATTAATAAACTTCCATCTCTAAAAGTTACTGCTTTTCAAATTTCTTGTTCAGTTCTGATCAGTTATTACTCTCTCTGTGGCTTCTCTGCTGTCTAGATTGTTGACGACATGAAGTTCACGGTTTCACATGTTGTTGAACCAGTTGAAAGGGGGATTTCAAAAATAAACAAAACTCTCCATCAGATCTCTGAAAACGTCAAACGGTTCGAGGAGCGGAGAAAGAACTCTAAGGATGATAGTTATCTTATCCCCCTAAATTCATGGTCGAAGGAATTTTCAGAAGTGCATGATGACCTTGTCGAAGGTAGTGTTAGTGACAGTGGTTTACCAGAGGGGAAGAGACCACATCACCACACTAAAGCGTCAACATCTCGGTTTAATTACAGATAATCTTCTCCTCAGCACAAGTGAAATGCAAGTTAAACTGAGAATTCACTATTCTCTGATGATGTGAATATACTTTGGTAGGTACGCCATATCTTTGATGTTTCACAGTTTCGCCATTTACTTTCATATGAACTAAATAGATTGGATAGTGTCAAATTATATGTGCAAATAGTTTGATGCGCATTCTCGTTGTAGGTGTACTAATTAGGTCGAGAACTTCAATGCATTTCAACTGGGAAAATGTGCGGAGAATTCTTTGGAGCAAGCTTTTATGATGGCTTTTGACTCAAGATTCTGCTGCCATGCCCCGGGAGTGTACAATGAAAATGTGATTAGACCAGGTAATGGTTTTGATTTCATACCTAAAAGATGAAAAAGGAAAGAACTCAACAACTCAATTGTAAAAATACCTGCACATAGCCATGTGTAATGATGTACAGTAACCTCACATTGAAGTTCAAAAACTTGCATTGGATTGAGATTCCACACTGTCTGCATGCGGACTATTGTTAAATTATTGACCACCAACTCATCTAAAAATTTAAGCTCTTAAAAAGAGATAAATTTATTATTTATGTTTGTATTCTCAACATCCCCCTCGCATGTGGTTTGATTTTCCTTCATAGACCAAATATATATACGTATTTCGACTGATAGGAAGGTGATGAGATCTGAATACATGATTTATTGTCTGCCTATGAAGCATGAGTGCGGCTACCGTATGGTACCTGTATGTCGGTATGATGAAATCTAAAACATGTGGTACATGTATGCATATGGTACGGTGGTAATTTTATTTATTTATTTTATTTTTAGCACTACATTACATATATGCTAAATGAAAAATTATTTTTAATTTATAAGAAAAAAATAAATGTTAAATCATATTTTAGCATTTTCGTCCCAAGGCGCCATGTCTTTGGAATTATTAGTTGGGATTATAAATGACGATATTTGTTGGGTTGGACGACAATTGCTATGGCAGTTGTATTGGTTGAAAGTTGTTTTTGATAGTCGTAAATCTAAAGAGAAAGTATCAAAGAATGTATTTTTTCACAAATTTAAAATTTTAATATTTTTATTAAATTAAAGAATTTAAATCATGTTATTTAAATATATATTTATATTAAAAAAGATAACTTCTTATTTATTCTAATACTCTTTTAATTTTTAAAATCTTCATATAAATCATAATATATTCATTTTCGTACCTAAAATGTATCGCATTTGCGTCCAAAATGTACGATGGCGTACCTAAAATGTACCGGCGTTGTATTCAAAACATATCGGTGCAGTACTCAACAATTGAAAAGTACCAAGTTCTTTCTCGGAGTACCCTGTATGTATCGGTGTTGTACTTATACCCGGTGCGTGTACGACAACTATTTTATACCCGGTGTGTGTTGTATCTATACCCGTGCTTCATAGTTGTCTGCCATGGTTAAATTGTCAACCATCCACGCATCTAAATGCTTAAACTGGTAGAGAAAGATATACTTTTATTATTTATAGTTTTTTCTTCAACACCTATTAATTGGCTAATTGACTCGAACATTTTGGAATATTTTTTTTAAAAAAAATCGTGACTACATTATTAGCTTAATTTAAACCTTTTATGGGTAGTTTGCGCATACGAACTTAAACGATGCGCAAAAAGTTGATCATCAAAATATGATGGGTTTTCTTAACAACTTGGTTTTAAGTTGGGTTCAACTTTTTAGGTGGGTCGTCGTCTATTAATATATAAATTTTAAATAAAAAATACATAAATAATTATGGGCCAACTTACAAGGGCGGATAGTTTGACTCAGCCAATATTAAGAGCAAGGATGAAAGAAAATCAATGCGAAATTTTTCAAGATGAGTATGACATTTGAGTTGTTCGTAACAAGTAATCGAATTGTTCGGGTACACCCGAGTCACTCGGGTACACCCGACCCACTCGTGTACAGTCAACCTACTTGGGTAAAACCAACCTACTCTGGTACGCCCGAGCCACTCGGTTTCGGTCGCACTACTCAGGCACGATTGATCAATTCTGGTACATTTTACCCGCTCTAGTACAGTCGGCCCGCTTGGCAATTCAAGTCACTTGGCTCAACCTATATGATATCTCGGGTCGTTCGAGTATAGAACTCTATTTTGGCGACAAGAACTATTTCTTCGTCTTGACTCCATGATTTAAACGATACATCTACTCGAGTCATTCATGACCCGAGCTTCTCACCCCTCTAGTAGCTCGGGTACAATAATTTTACTCATAACTCAAGTCATTTATGACCCGAGCTACTTATCCTTCCACTAGCTCGGGTGCAATACATCTACTTATAACTTGAGTCACACATGACCTGAGCTACTTACCCCTTTAGTAGCTCGGGTACAATACTTCTACTCATAACTCGGGTCACTCATGACCCGAGTTACTTGCATCCCCAGTAGCTCGGTTATTCTTCTACTTAATTAGTGTCGACTACTCTAGCCCAGGTACTTGGGTGATGACACAAACTACTCATTTCACCAGTGACTTGAATATGAACTACGAAGAGGGTTAAGTATTTGAATCATAGATTCCATGATCTGAACCAATTAATAAAGCAGAAGCAAGTTACAAGAAGATCCAGACTTGACCTACTTGAATTACTGGGGATCCGAGCTGCTAGGACCCCCTATAACTTGGCCAACTAATATTGTTGCTCATCGTGCAGAGATACAAGATATTCCATAGCCCAGGCTATGAAGCGTAGCCCTGACTATAAATGAAGACATTCCATAGTATAGACTATGGAGCGTAGCCCTGACTATGAATGAAGACATTCCATAGCACAGACTATGGAGCGTAACCCTGACTATGAATGGAGACATTCCATAACACAGACTATGGAGCGTAGCCCTGATTACGACAGTAGCTCTGACTACTTGCCATGGCACAGACCATGGAGACAACACAGGTTGTATTATTGCCATGGCACAGATCATGAAGACATCACAAACTATATTATTGCCACGACACGGGTTGTGAAGACAGCATGGACTGTAACGTATCTCTGACTACTTAATCATGATGACATAGCATCGACTATGTGGTTCAGCACAGACTGAACAACTAAGATATAGTATAAACTATATGATTATAGATTTCTCTAAAAATTGAAATACTGTTCTAGAGACAATGAAGACAATGACAGTACAATCATGCACGGGTTGTTGGAAGACATGTGGTTTGGTGACTAAGAAAAAGAATTTGTCGAGCTACAGGACACTCCCACTCGAATCACTCAAGTGACCCCCGAGTCACTCCGAGCGGGTCGGATACCCATAGGGCATCTGTTGGCCGACCTAGTTGAGTTGGAGTAAAATACTACTTGGTCGATTTTCGGGATAGAGTCCATTGATTCTCCAAAATCACCTTTTATAATTTGATTATATCTCCCAAAGAGTGATATCTTAATCCTAATATAAATTTTCTGAGTGTTATAAATATGAGAAATAGTCGTGCTTTTAGGACAATCAAATTTTGAGAGCCTAAACGTTGTTTATACTGTTAGTACTCCATACTCAATTAATCTTCTCCTTCACCTAATTTTATTTCTCTTCGTTCTGTATTTCTGATTATTTTACATATTTCACCTCTCCATTATTGTTTATTATTTTTCTATTTTAAAAGTACCATGCAAACTTAAAAAAGCAAAACTTGTATTTAGTTAAAAGACTAATTTAAGGTGCTAGCCTGCTAGTATAGAGATGAAAAATGTTAAAACTTTTGATGATTGATTTTTTTAAAATTTTAAATGAAAAATATTTAAAATAATATTATTTTAAATTAAATTACAAGGCAAACAGACCCTCACATTATGTTGGATTGTACCGTTGGAGAAATCATTGTAGATGTAAAAATATTATGTTAGTATGTTAATATAGTATGTTTAATTAATATATTTAACCAATCTGTATTTGACATGTGTCATTTCAATGGGCTATTTCTTTGGACTAACGAGAAGCCCAGCCCATGAAGAATTATCAAATTGTTTGTGGAAAACACATGGTGTAATGGGAATAACATTAAAACTGCGAGGGCAAAAAAGTAACCACAACACCAAGGTTAGACGTTAGGGTTTTGTGTTCTTTATTTGCCGTCTCCTTTATCGTCTCTTCGTTGCTCGCTCTCTATATATGGATTGCGTTGCAATCATTTTCATACTCGCCCCCTGCAGTCCTCTCTCTCTCTCTCTCTCTCTCTATATATATATATATATGTATATGTATATATATATTATATGTATATAGAATACGTATGGAAGCACACAAGCACAGTCACAACTGGATTTAATGTATCGGTGTTTATTTTGGGGGGCAATGAAGAGGAATGAAGTCATGCACCACTCTGATTTATCAATCTGTGCTGATAAAGTCTTTTTAAACCCAATTTATCTGAGCCCTCATTTTTCTTACTGTCTCTGTTTCGTTTTGTTTTGATTTGATTCGTATTTATTGAGTTTAGACTGTTTCGGATAAAAAGGCAATGGAGTTTTTTTTGCTTGAATATTTGTTTGTGATGATGTTGAGAATTGAAATAGTTAAAGGGAGGAGCCAAGTGATGTTGGTTTTTCCTTCAGTCAGGAAGACCAAAACCATGATGCGGACCGTACAGCTTCAAAAGCTTCTGGGGATAAACTTCTGGTTTCTGATGGTTCTAGCCTTTCCTTCCCTTATTTTTTTTTTTATAACTCTTTTGGTTAAAACATTATTTTTATGGAAGCGTATTTGAATTATTAATGCTTTGAGTATTTTCAAATAGAATCTTAGGTTCTGTTTGGTTTAGATTTTTGTGGCTTTTTTTTTGTCTCTTATGGTATTTTTTGATTTTTTTCTTAATACTTTACTCTCTCTCGATTTATTATGATAAATAAAACAAATTTAAATCTATAGCCATTTTAAAAAAAAGTTGAAAAAAGTTGATTAAATTTTTTGTGAAATTTTTTTATTGTTTGGTTAAATTTTTTTATTTTTTTGATTTTTTTTTTATAACGAAAGAGATTTTGATGTAGAAAAATATTATTAAATGACAAAAAGTCGTAAAAAAAATTTATTTCGAACAGGTGTGCCTTATTGTTGTGTTTTTTGTGTTAAAATGTGTTTGATTGAGGGTATAATAATATTAAAATAAATATTGTATTTTTTTGTTTGAATAGAATTAATTTGTTTTTACTTCACAAAAATACATTTAATATTACCTGGACAAACCAATCCATCACCCCCCAGATTTCTTTGGGAATTTTCTTATACTACATTTAGTGTACTCAAATGTACATATGGGTGTAATAGGAACTAAAGCAGATCACTTAAAAGTTGATTTTTTTTTTATAAAAAAAATTAATTTTTGAGTTATATTATGTTTAAAGTTTGAGTTACAGTAAAAATAAATAAAAATGTAAACTAAGATATTATGGATTTGGGGCAGTCTTTTAAATTATTTAAATATATTTATTTTAAATATATTTCTACAATTTCCGATACGCAAAGCTAATCTATAATCTTCCTTCCACAAACAAACAAAAATTGATTTTGTACAAATGCGTATAGGATCTTCCATTTATTTGGCACATATTCTTCTCGAAGTTTCAATTTCATCTCTGTCGGTATTCCTCTCCTTCGTTACTACCTCATGTCTTTTATTGTTCTTCTTATTATTTTTTTATTGCTTAATCCATTATGTCTATTATTTCTATATATTCCCATCTTCTCTTCTTTCTTCGTTCATAAATTCATCTATTCGACAGCTAATTTTCCTTATTTCTTTCTCCAGTTAAAAAAATTAGCCACAAAAAAGGAAGATAAAAACTGCAAAAAAAAAAAAGGGTGGTCAATATTTTCAGTCTTAAAATTAGAATTTCTTTCCAATTTTATAGTGTATTTTTCTATGGAAAAAATTATTAAAAAATAATATTATCAATTGTGATAATAGGCGACGGATGTCGATAATGACATATGGTGAGTGCTCAAAAGTTTAGTTGCAAGTGGTGCATGTGGATAATGACATATGGTGGTGAAGTTGGAGTGCTCAAAAGTTTAGTTGTATTAAAATCGTGGTTGAAAAAGTTGCCTAACAAATAATTGTTAAATGTGGTGATGGGCGCCGGTGATTAAAGGTGGTTTTATCTTGTCATAATGATATATGGTTGTGAAAAAGTCACCCAACAAATAATTGTCAAATGTGGTAATAGTCGACGGTGATTAAAAGTGGTTCCATTTCCATGATAATGATATATAGTGATGAAATTGGAGCGCCCAAAAGTTTAATTGCAAGTGATAATTAAAATTGTAGTTGAAAAATTTGTCTAACAAGTAGGGATGGTTTCCAAAAAAAAAAAGTAGTGGACGAAAGTGTAAGTAAGTTAAAAACGAGAGTTGTCAGAAATTTTATTTAGGAGGGTCAATTACTATGTCAATTTTAATGTTATTATGTTATATTTTTAGTTTGTATAACTAATTAAAGTTAACTTTCACAAAATACGTTGTAATATATTATTGTAATAATATTAATAAAAGAAATATGAATTTGTTAAATTATATGTTGCAAAAAAGCAATTAGATCATTAATATACTATTCTTTCAACAAAAGACATGCAAAAGTGTTTTGAGAATTATTCATGCCAAGATTTAGTTTGGAAAACACTGTATCATATAAGAATGCCAAGAGTGGAAACAACTGATGCTTTGGTTATTTAGTTGATTCTTTGTTGTCAATTCGTGCTTGTTATCAAACTGGCAAAAATAGGAGTTCGATTGATTTTACGTTGTCATTTCTAGTGAAATTTTTAGTAGGCTGATCACTACATAGAGAGATTTATATGCCAATCACGAGTGATGGTGAAGTGGGGTTAAGTATTCCTAGCAGTACAAAAAGAGAGGTTGTGATTATATCATTCATGTTTGTACCGCTTTTCGAAAAATATTTTATCACGTAGAAAAAAGGTAAAAGAATAAATTTTGTGAACACAAAAAATTATGTGCTTACAATATAGAGTGGCACCTAACTAGATTATTTTTTAATAAAAATTGACACCTTATGTTCATTTATTTAATAATTTTAGAGGATCAATTTATTAAAAATTCTAAAAATTCTAAAAATACTATATTGGTTAGCTATGCCCATGGTTGGAGTGAGGGCAATGAAGGTGACCAGTAGGGAGAGTTGATAGGCGAAGGTGTCAAACATGAAGTGCAGGCTAGTAAAATGTCCACGAAGGCAATAGAGATGATAGTTACCAATAATGATAAGTGAGGTGACATTTATTAGTTAAGTGAGGTCATTGAAAATAGTGACTAATAAAAAAATTTTGTGGGTAGAAGTGGTTGTTAGTGGGAAAGATTGCTTGGAGAAGTGCTAATTGGTAAGAGAAGATGGTGATAGAAGGTATTGTTGGAAAAATAAATAATTTTTTTTGTATTAATGGTAAATAAAATAAAATTATAAAATTAAAATTACGGACCGTATGAATATGATGATGCAAATAGATCATGACTAGCATTTGATGTTATGTTCTTAAGACAGATTTGTCTCTGTTACGATTTTACGGACGTTTATCTCTCAAAATATAATAATTTAAATTTTATAGAAAAAATATTGCAATCGGTGAGCCTGTCGAATTAAACTATATTTTGTACTTTTTTAAAGACTTTCACACAATATATGTAAGGTACTCCATAAGAAATATATTCTAAAAACAAAATACAACTTCAAAATGTATAGAATAATTTGTGATTATTCAAAATAATTACAAAAAAAAAACACATCTATTCAAACTAAAATAAGTGCTGTCAAAAGACATAATCTTACAATAATAACTAACGAATTACTATTTTCAATTAATTTTTATTCATATTAAAAAAATAATTTTACATTATTTTTTTAATAGATATTTATGAATAATACTTGCAAGGGGTATTATTAGTTAGAGGTGGTAGAAAAAAGAAAAAAGAACGAGAAGTTAATTATAAAAGAGAGATTTGGGTAAAACTTTTACTTTTGTTTACTTATTGAAGAATTAGTCCCATTCAAAAGTTTAATAGAATGAGTCCATTAGTTCCATAGTGCAAAATCTATCATTAATAACAAAACTTTTCCCTCTTAATTAATTTCATTCTCCCTTTTTATTGTTTTTCTTCTTTAATTCTAATTTTATCTCCAACAAAACATGATTTATTACTGTGCTTATAAAATATATATAAAAAAATTAATTAAATACAAATATAAACATTTAGTTGTATTTTTTGAGTTAAAAGTTTTAAAATTACATAACTTAATATATATATATATATATATTATGAAATTAGTATTTTTATAATATATCTGTTGAGATTTATTAAATAAGATCTATATTAAATATAAAATTTTTTTAAAAGACAAAAAATGTATAAATTTCAAAATTGCTAAATTTCTCATTTTTGAAATTTTAAAG
>JAOTRH010000022.1:7484323-7505927 GCA_034768845.1 Heliamphora exappendiculata | reverse complement strand
GTTCTTGTGAGTTCTTGACCGTTGGAGGTAGGTAGGGGCAATAAATACCAAAAATTCAACTGTTGAGATCTGCCGTATTTTGAATTTTCGTCTTCAGGGTCGACACAAATATCTTTGGTGTCGACACAACGTGTCTAGAGCAGGGTTCTTCAAATGGTTGGGTCGACACGAATGTTCTGAGAGGTTGACACAAATTCTACACTTTACCTTCCAATGTTATGGGGTCGACACAAATGAATCTGGTGTCGACTCGTTTGAAACTTCAACATCCGAAGGAACCATTTGGTGTCGACTCAACTTGTCTCTGATGTCGACACTAAATCTCGACAGGAAGTCTCGGTAGTTTTGGGTCGACACAAATCTTCTTAGGGTCGACACCAAAATTCTGTATGTAGGCTTCGGGACATTTGGGTCGACACGATTTGTCGTAGGGTCGACACCAAAAATCTGTATGAGGTCTCGGTTGTTTTGTGTCGACACAATTTTCATTTGTGTCGACCCAAACTTCCGAAAACCAAAAATGAGGATCACTTCTGTGTCGACACAAAATTGATTTGTGTTGACTCAAAATGAGTCATGGACACTTCGGCACTTTTTGTGTTGACACAAAATTAGTTTGTGTTGACACTAACTTTTTGGTACCTGAATATCAACTTGAAACACAGTTAGGGTGTCAAATCATTTGATCAATTGGTGTTGACACAACTTGATAAGTTTCAAGCATACTTTGCCTTAAAAGTGTTTGACTTAATTTTCAATTAAGATAAACACAAAAAATTCTAATTAAAGAATTCTTAAGTGTTTGAACGTTTTGAAATAAAAGTCATTTCTTTTTTGCTAAGGTATCAACTTTGATTGTTCAAAATGTGTTCACACTTTTATTTTAAAAATATAAAATATTATCCATTTAAAACTATTTATTCTTAGAAAATAAATTATAAAAATCATGAAAATCAAATTAAAAAGTCATTGGACTAACAAAGGATCTACGGTTTTCGGGGCCAAGTTCTGGAGTCGGAGGTAAGGTTTTGGAGTACAGGGTCTAGGGATTGGGTTAGGAGTTCAGGGCCAACATGACCTTAAACTGAATCCTCTGTCCATTCGTGATTCATTTGCAACAGTTTTTCGTAGCTTAGCTTACAACACCTTTTTCTCTGTGCACAAGGAATGGGAATAACAATAAGAAATGAGCGAAATAAAGCCAATACAATATAAAAAGCATTGCTCCTCTGCTTGCGATTTACCTCCTAAGTATTGCAATCGCTAATCATTTTTTATGCTGCCTTGTTTCTAAATTGATTGTGATTGGTTTAGACAATGATGTCAATCTATCATACTTTATTCGTTTGCAAACATAAGTAAAATAACATTAACACATTATTTAGGCAGTCGCACTAACAAAAAGAACGTGGCCTTCGCGTCCTCTAACCAAAACAAAAACAAAAAGAAAAACAAGATTACACAAAATTGAATTAGGACTTCATAATTATAAATAAAAAGATGGAAATGGGAGGGAAAGTGCAATTTTTTTTGAGGTGATTGTGCTTGTACACAACCTTATGGAGCAGCAATCCCCACATGAGCTCTTGTGTGACTAGGTCATCTTTACTGAAAGTGTCGTTGACAGTGAAGGACCTATTGTGCAAGAGCGGCTCGAAGGACTAGACTTTTGGGCCCTCAAGGCCCTCGCTCCCACCAAGCTTGAAGCGTGAAACCGTCAATTGTTTGAAGGTCGGGGCTAAGGGTGTTTGGGGTATGAAGTTCGGGGTTCGAGAGCTTAGTTTCGTGTTCAAAGGTCTGAGAGTCGAGGGTTGGATTCTAGAGTCCAAGGACCATAGTCATGGGTCGTGGGTCAAGGGTTTGGGGTAGGGGTCAAGAGTCAGGGTGTCATCGCGACTATCGTCGCCATTGCCTCCAAGGCTACCGCCGACCTATCCCCCATCACCACCACCAATGTCACTAATACTAGCACTACCACATCTACTAGCATTATTATTTTTAATATTTTTTTAATAAAAATATTTTTTATCGAAATAAACAGAGAGTGATACCCACATCGATAGTCCCAAAGTATTATGCGACATTACTGACGTAATACTTTTATCTAATAATATAGTAAATTTTTTTTGAATGAGACAGTATTAGTATTCTTTTACCAAGTAAAAGATAAAAAGCAACTCGCCTAATGTAAATCGAACAATTTTCTTGTGGAAAACACTACATAAGAAATATCACGTAATATTTTGAACGTGGTTTATAATTATTCCAAGCTCTTTTGTTTTCAAATGCAAATTCAGCCATGTCACTCTATTAATTTTAATACAGATTTACTGTTCATATAGTATTGCCCACTTTAATTTTTGAGATTTCACTCTTAGCCATTTAACTTTTATATATAGAGCCCCAAATCACTACAACAATTTTAAAAAATAAAATATTAAACTCTTGCCATCCAAAAACAAGCCAGCCTCTGAATGGTTTCTTTTAACCATTTCAGCTAGCCTCCTAACTTTCTAGCTATCCAAAGAGCTAGGTAAATGACTTAGCCATTATGCATTAATCCCATTCTTGGGAGCTAAATTTAACTAGTCACTATTCATTAACTAATCATACATAAGTGACTTTTTTTCTCCATCTCTCCCTCACCCCTTTCTCCTCTCCTTTTAGAGTGTATTTAAAATAAGTTTTTTTTTTAAAGAAAAAAAACTTGCACCAATAGATTAAACACTGAAGACAAGATATTGATTTATTTGAAATCTCCTAACATGAACATGATGGTTGCAGAATATAACCGTTGTCACTTTTATGTGAAAATATAATTGTTTCAAAATCGTCGTCACCTCACAAGAACACAATTTCTCCTTCAAAAATCTGTCAAGTTTAATATCAAAAATGAAAAAAATCTATCAAATTTGAATAGATAGATAAAACAATATTGAAATGCATACATTAAAAAGGTAAGAAGAAAAATAAAAAGTGCATTTTTTTAATGCATTTTTAGTTAGCCAAAATGACAAATAGTAATGAAGATGCTCTAAATGAGCACGTTTGAAGCCAAGCTCAATAAGCTTGCTAGCTTATGAAGCATTACATACTTCAAAATCACTAAATTCTTGGCATGGTAAAAGTTTTTCCAAACAAGTTAGTCACTGATAAACCAACTGATGATGAGCTAAATGCTCATTTGTTCTACACATGTGAGAAGATAAGATTGAGCTCCACTGATCAGACATGTTACAAATGCTTTTTTGTTCACTGGGGGAAAGAGCAACATATCAATCAAATTGATTTTCTTATTAGGATGCCTCCAAAATAATGAGAGGATGTCAGTCTAGCTAAAATTATGAACTTATAGATTGTAACTGAAATGATGTAATGCAATTATAATTTGAAGCAGAAGTTACAAATATTTATTACATAAATGAACTTATGGCTTTAGGCAGGAAAATTGTGCTTGTTGATTTAAAATCAAAAGCTACAAGGAAAAACCTATAAGTTCGCCTATTTAGATTTTTTCAACTTTCTGTTGACCTATAAGTTGAAAACTAAATTATAATTCTTAATAAACACCCTCAATGTACAAATGAAAGCAAGTAAAAACCTAGATCTCACCCAGCATTAGAATTTCAGAATGCAACTCAGTAGATCAGAGAAAATACTATGTGGGTTAGGCAGCCACAATAATCAGATCACTCCTCTTTAAGTTCAAACATTTCACACTAATTCATGTACCAACAGAGTGATTGAGTTGGGATCAAGATAAATAACTTTGTGAATGATCCCTACATTTCTTCTTGCATAGGCAGAATCAGAGAAGGCGTTCCATCTTTACATTTTGCTATTTCCACATTTAAGGACAATTAAATTCGAATGATAGTCAGGTAAAGATCTAATTAGTATTGGTTTACTAATTCTAAGAGTATATCATAACTAAACAGAGAAAGAAAAAAAAATGTTGAGGTGGATCCTAAGTATTAAGCCCAAGGGAGGAAGTCGGGATATGTTGATGCGCTACAATATCTGAACAAACCTTCAATTTCAGGGCAGCCATTAGGGTAGGGGATTGATCGGTGAAAAGGATCTCTCCCTAATTTCTTGCGACGAAGTGAACCTAAGCACCCATATGGGTCTTCTTGAAATTGAGCCCTCACAAGTGCTTCACCTTTCATAGCTGCTTCCTTCGAAGTTGGAGAAGCCGGGGTGCCTGAGTAGAAAAACCTCGCCTCAGGAAATCGAATTGCTGAGCGGTGCAAAATTGAAAATCTCTCGTTCTTGAAGTCATAACTTACAACCTGATATCCACATAATCCAAAAAAAAAAAAAATGAATACGGAACTTGGAAATAATTGGGGTTCAGCCAAGGATCAAATTCAGAGACATGAGATAGAGGCAAAGAAGGCAGTTGTGACAAAACTCTTGAGCAGGAAAGTTCTAATATATATATGTTTGATGGAAAAGTAAGTGTTCACTTTCCGACATCAACTTAGGTATGAATCAGAAGGAAGATAGATATCCAGTTCCATATCAACCTGGTCATGGGCATTTTTTATTTAGAAAATACTCAGTAAACCGTTTGAGATGAGAAGTGGTTAACTTAGAGTTCAGCTATAATTCTTGCAGAACTTGTCAAGTGCTAAAAATGATCTGAATAAGATCAATGCTAATTGAACTAATGTACCATAAATTATTTTATAATTTACACATTGCTTTGCCAAGAAATCTATCAAATTGAAAGAGGGTATTTTTTTGACAGCGATAAGACAGGTCAATCCATGGACAAAGAATCATGCAATTAACAAACGAGTTTACTAACATATCTAGTTGATCAGCCAGCTCTGAGACAGTTACGTGGCAGTACAAAAACATGTGGTATGTGTAAAGGCATCTTAGTAATTTACAAGTACTTAGCCCTGGCAAGAGCAGAGTGGAGAACCAAAATTTGTCGAATCTAATATCAAAGATTCCGAAAAAGTGTTTCTTGTATGACTATCCACAGACTGAGTAGCTAATACCAAAGACTCATGAATACAGAATACACATACAGTCATACGCATAGATATACACATCCAAACAAAAACAAAAACAAGATATCAACATTGTGACTTATTAGGCCAAAACTACAGAGCAATATGCTACCCTATAGGTTCCTTGCAAGTTTATCTAACACAACACGTGGTCATCCCCAAAACGATAAATAAGTCTTTGCATGATTTCTTGTAACCTTTTAATTACGAGACAAATGTTGGATAAACATACTTTCCCTGTATAGAAAATGGAAATGCTACAATGAGTGAACTTACAGTTATATTAAGAGGATATGAACCCGTAAGTTCCCGGAACCGACAAATGCTGAAGAGAAGATTCTCAAAACTGTCCCTTGCATGTTCCTCCGTAAGTGCCCTCCATCTCACACTGTCTTGCTTGCCTATACAGACAATATATATCAGAGCAATAAGAGCAGGAATGTAGGATGATTCATATCTATACACGACAGATAAAATTTCAACAGAAAATATAACTAAATGGTAGTGAAAATGATGGAGAAAAAATCATGTAAATATGTAATAGTGTAGCCACCTACTCTCTTCGCAGTCATTGCCATTTATAACAAACCCATCACGCCACTGCTTTCAGCAGGGAGATTAACAACAAAACTGCTATAATGAACACAATGAGGCATGAACGAACATGTTCGGTTACACTCATAAATGAATGAAGGGTGCAACCAAGAAGGTGAGAAAACAAAGGACATCACCAGAGCAAGATTTGCTGTACTGATCACGGAAGGGGGACTATATCAACATAGATGGTGCGAAGCTAGTAAGAGTTCAACAACTCCAATACAGCCCCAGGAGACAATAACCGATTCGATACATATATCTCTCATCACTAATCTTTTCCCTTGACGTACTTGAAGACCAATTTTGTTGTGTAAGTTAGCAAGATTAGTTTATTGGCCAACATGAATTTTATTATAGAAGGATATGGTTTAATTTTTCATTTTCCATTCTCTATAGAATATGGCAAGTTGAAGGTCAACATCAAATATCTTAGCATAGTCAGAAATCACTCATCCAAGAATTTGTCTTCACTTATTGTTCCTGCTCTTTTTTTTTCCGGTTGTCATTGAAGCAGCTACTATATTTTGTCCCCTTTGAGAAGCCCCACAATTTGGGCAATACCAGGCTACAAGTAATACCCAAAGGCCTCATTTGATATCCCAATAACTGGGGATTAGATTGCACTAAAAATCTTAGTACAATTCAATCCCTTGTCTGTTAGTCCCACTAAAAATTAGTGCAATTCCATCCCCTTGTTTGTTTAACCGACTAATCTTCCGTATTAGACTATTGTATAAGTTATACTGTGTGTAAGATATTAAATGAGAGATAACTAATACCATAGAGAATGTAGCATGGTAGGCAATTAATTATTTTTGGACTATTTCTAATATCATATAATAGTTAAAGATAATTATATTTCACCAGTCACAATATAATTAAAGTAATACAAGCCGATCCCACAGTATAACTAATACAATCCCATTTCACCATTTATCCTATTCCACCGCATAACTAATACAATTCAATCTCGCTATTTATCCAATTCCTTAAAAAATAATCTGAAATCAAATGACGCCACTGTGAACAATGCTTAATTGTCAAATAACACGTATTTGGCAAGGTACATAATTTATCCCATCTGAAATGATAAAACCTAGCAGTTAACAACAACATAAAAGACCATGGGTAGAAAGCACCTTGTTTAATGGAGGTCTTCCTCCTAGAATTGATCAGTTCAGAGATCTTAAGCTTTTGTCTACCAAAATGAAGCAGCTATTAAAAGTGAGAAAAAACACAGAACTTACCAAACCATCCTTTCGCTTCAGCAACAGTCCAATAACTCTGTGCTTCGCTTCGAGGCCCGGCATCTTTTCGAGTCTCACCACCACTGAACAAGAGCAAGGCCTCACTATCTTTGGATGCAATTTCTACTCCCTCCTGTATGTGTGTCACAAAAGTTTCTGCCTGCCCTGGGTGCTTCTGGTAGGACTCCAAAAACCAAGAACCCTCCATATCAACTTTCTCACAACTACTACTTGTATAAATTGAATGTCCAGCCACCATTACCAGATTCCGGAGCTTAGCAAACGGATAAGTCTCAGAAACCCTATCAAATTTCCGATGATAACTCGCCATTCGGCTCTCATAAAGAGAGAGAATCACGAGGATTGTGATCCCAAATGACAAGGAAATGATGAAAACCAAAATTGGGTGCAACTTGTAATAGTACTTAACCCGGTTTCCGAGAGATTTAAGCATTTTGATGGGATGTAGTAGTGAATTTCTTGGCTTTCTGGATCTTTTGATGGTGCCAGATTCTAAATCAAAGTCACCTCTTGGGTAAGCATGAAAGGATTTGGGACTGCCTGACCCAAATGAGTAACTTTTCATGATCGAATGACTCGAGTCAACGGGTTGGGAAAGGAAGAGGAATCAAACATGCCCGGATGAAAATTTATATCTGGTAATCAAAAGGGTCGTGAAATCTGATTCAAATGGTATGATCAGGGATACCCAGTTAGGGTTTTACGGAGAAGAATCAACGGGATCAAGAAATTCTGATACCAATTGATAAATCTAGCATATACAGGCGGAAATTTAAAGAGGGGAACCAGTGGAATCTACAATTAATGGATTAGATTGAAAATGAAACACGAACTACAGTCAAAACACACACAAACAAACATTAAGAGTTGTGTAAATCTTTTCAAATTCAGAAGCCGTATATAGGGAAAACAAAACACCAAGTTGTCAATTTCGCTTCAGAAATTCAACCAAACCATTACTCAGGAAACCCAAAATGGGAGCAGATATTGGGAGGAAGAAGTTGCAGAAAAAAGTAGATACTCTTGAGATAGGCAAATGGAAGCTCCAATCGACAGAGAAAGGGAGAGATCACCGGATGTTTATGAATGTCAGATGAACGAAAACATAAGATCTAAAGATTTCCAGAAACTCCCTGATTTTGGGAATCACCAGCCGAGAGAGATACAATAATTTGGGATGCGTCGATCAAGAGTCAGTTTCCCCCGCCCTTCTATTTTGATGGAAGTTTTGTAAACTGTGGGTCAATTCTGATGATAGAAATATTAAATTTTGAATAAAAAACATTTAAAACAAATAATTTAGCTAATATTCATTGAAATGAAAACCTAAAAATACTTGCCCAGAGAAAGAAAATATGGGCCAAGGTCTACATGAACACCATTTAATATATAAATTAGTTATTTATAAAATTAAATTGATAAAATATTATTAAGAATTTGAACAAATTATATGTTTGTTAAAAAATAAATGGCACATGGACTTAATTATTATTTTCTCATTATAAATATAATTTCTTTAGACATCTCGCCCGTTTAGTAATATTTATAATTTTTTTTATTTATAATAAATCAAATATATATTTTTGTTTATTTTTTCAAAAAATAGAAACCAAAAACAAGTTTGGCAACAAATATATTTTTGTGAGATTTTATTTTAAAATAAGTAAAAAGTAGTGGAGGAAGCAACGGAATGAGAGTTGGCCAAAAGCATTGTAGGAGGTGGAAATAACTATGGTAGCTTATTTTATAGAGAAATAATTAAAAATAATTATTATTAAAAGTCAATTTATAAATTAAAATACATATAAAAAATACATAGACATAATATATTAAAGAAATTTTAAAAAATAATAAAAAATAATTTTTTATTAAAAAACTCGAGTCTAAGTCCGTACTTTAAGCCCATATCCGAGCCCAAGCACGTATACTCCAGGGTTAAGACTTGGCCTCCCCATCTTAAAAAAGTCCCGCCTAAATTTTAATTGAAACCTACATGTCCGAACAAAGTTAAAGAAGTGGTGGCTCAAGACAGGTCGGACCAATTTTATAATCCTATCTAGAACTACTAGTTTTAGAACATTAAATTCATACTAATTCAATCTAACACTTTAAGCATCTATACTATCTTATAAAAGGAGAACAGTCATTCGGTGTTTCTTTATTCTAAAGCTGTGTAAATTTTTTATAATCCTTAAATTACCTTCAATAACTACATTTTTCTCACTCATTTTCTTTATTAAAAATCACATGTAACTGTTTATTCCATCTCCTTCTCTTTACAAAATATCTATTAATTTTTTTTATTATTTAATTTTAAAATTATAACTACTTTACATTTGTACACGCATGCGTGTGCTAGTTATCATAAAAGACATAGGCCATGCATGGGAAAATTGTGTTTATTTTGCTTATTGTTTGTTTTTTTAAAATTTTTTTGAACTTTTAATTAAATTTTTTTACTTTTTCAAGTTGTATCGATGAGATAAATTCAAAAATAAAAATTTTTAATCAAAAAATTAAAAAAAACCAAGTAAAGACGAAAATAAAAAACATAGAATTTAGCTTATTAGTTTATTTTTACTTATTTTTATCTTTTCTGAAATATTTTTATATTTTGATAAAAAAAATTTATTTTTTTGACTAATCTCAATACAAAGAGTCTAAAAAATATAATAATTTAATTAAATAATTAAAAAAATTATTAAAAATAAAAAATCTACTATACTAAATTAGTTAATAAGCTAATAAACAACATTTAGCCATGCTGGGCCATATAGATTGAAGAAGGTATGGAGAGCTCAAAACACACTTTTTGACTTTTGAGTGGATTGAACAATAATTCCTTTCAGAGCTGCTGAAGCAATTTAACAGTGAAACTGACAAAAAAAAAAAAAAGAATTACTAAAAAAGGGTTTGATTTTGTTATGTTTTTATTGAGCTTCCATTTGACACGTGTACTAGTCATTGCTCCAACTTAAATAGATAAAATAAAATAATTTAAAACAAAATAACATAATAAAAATCTACATTGGACTTATTTGCAAATTAAAAAAGAAAAAAAAAACATAATAAAAATTAACATTGGACTTATTTGCAAATTGAAAAAGAAAAAAAAAACTAACATATATATTAACAGTGAATTTTTGTCAAAAGACTGTACCTTCTTTTACAATTATGCACTGAGACAAAAAATGATACATGAGACATTATCTATATAGGATATTTTTAACATGCAGAACATTTTAAAAAATTATGAATTATTTTATTATATAGATTGATGACCTTATTTAACTATCTAAAAAGTGGGTTTTTTCTTTTAAAAAAAGAAAAGAGAGAGAGAAAAAATTAACTTTTAAACTTAGTAATTTTTCAAAAAATCAACTAACTTATTTATTTATTTTTTTTAAAAAAAATCTTATACATATTCCAAACCTTTTAACTTTTTCTTTAAGTAAAATAATTATAGTATATTTGATTAAAAAATCAATTTTAATCTCAACAATAAACAAAAGCCATTCTAATATTCCAAGCACAACATAAATGCAAAAAGAGTAACAATATCTTAGATATTTTAATAAATAAAAAAACCCACCTTAAAAAACTATTCTAAACGCTTTTAACTTTTTTCTTTTCCTCTATTTTAAAAAGAATTAAATTAAATTTCTTAAAAATCAATTTTTTTAAACATCCCAAACAGAAAAAAAAAAAAAAAAAACTCTAAATAAGTCTGATAAGGATTTCTTCACTCAGCTAGATTAGATTAGATTGTTCATAGAATATCACTGGATTTACAATCATATATATGTTAACTCTCAAAGCTAGCAAGCAGAATAATTATACATGGACTTGTATCTACATTAGTCTGTGTTTGGGTACTGAGTTTGTAGAAGGACAAACGAAGAATAAGAAAAGATATACAAACATATCCAAATAAAATTTTCTGTCTTTTTTTCTTTTCTTTTCTTTTCTTTTCTTTTCTCTCTACAAATCTAAAATCTAAGAACAGAGGTGGGAAATAGGGTTTTGGAAAACTCTCTACAAAATTAAACTCTGTACATTACTTTTGATTCCATCTATGTTATCTTCTCAAGTAGATTTTAGCCTATCCAAGCCATACGATCTCTGCAGGATTAAGGAAATTAGTTAGAATCAATATTAACAAATATATTAGCAACTTATATAATCGTCATTTGTTCTGGAAAAATGGCGTTGTTTGGGATATTTACTTGTTTGCTTATTATTTTCGTGTTTAGTGAATATTTTTCGTCGTTTAGTCAATATATTATAACTTTTGACTCTTTCCATTGAGACAATCTAGAAAAGTAATTTTTTTTATTAAAATATAAAAAAAGGTTAAGAAAAAATAAAAATAAGCAAATAAATCAAAATTCATATTGCTTATTTTTGTTTTTAGTGAACTTTTTTTTATCTTTTGATTAAAATTTTATACTTTTTCGATTTATCTTGTCGAGATAATTAAAAAAAAGTAAAAAAATTTTAATCAAAAGATAAAAAAATAAAAAAAAACAAAAATAAGCTAAATTTACAAAATAAGCTAATGTATGTTATCAAACAAAAGAAACATGGGTACGGTCAAGGATTCTCCGTCACCAAATTATTCGGAGACGGGGACGGTGCTACGTCCTATTTGGGTTATTTGGTGAATAAACTTTTATGATCTAATCCGTTTATTATGTAGAACTCGTCGAGTTTGTTTTTTATGTGAAATTTCAAATTTATCCGATACCTGTAGCTAAGTGATTAAATAAGATCTCTTAATGTTGTTTTATGAATAAATAAATAAAAATTATATTTTTTATTAAAATATTATTAAACAAATATTACTCAATCAGTTAATTGCAAGTGTTGAATGTATCTGAAATTTAATTTGCTAATCAAACTTGCCGAGTTCTACATAATAAACGAATTCGATCATAAAAATTTATTCACCAAATAAACTCAAATAAGACGCATCACAGAAAGCGCAGCACCGTCTCCCGATCCAAATTATTCAGCCTTTTTTTGGCATATCAAAAAAGTTAATTTTTTTACGTCCCCACTCACCCACCCACACACACACACACACACACACACACAAATCTTTAAGCTATTGTTTTTTTTTTTTCAAATTTGTACATCCTAAACATTATTTTTTTGAGTAAAATGAATGTAATACCTTGGAAAGTAAACTCACCAGAACAGAATGATTCTGTTCAAGAAGTGGGACGAGTAGTGAAATCAAAACCTCCATTTCCTCTTTCAGAACTTCAAGGTCTTCATCTTTAGCCTTTATTGTATCAATAAAAGTCTTATTATCGGGCACTAATTTGATTGCAATCTGCAAACAATACCCCTCTCAGTTGAAGATGAATTGAAAGTAATTTATGCAAAAAAGAATTAATTCACACATCTATTCTATTATTATGTGTTTGACTTGTCTCTGGTCTCAATAAAAATTAGAGGGTGCGATTTAAGTAACAAAATTGTGTTATCTTGACACTTTTTGTAAATTATTGGTATAATCGTCTAGATTTGTCCATGTCAATATTGAACCCGAACAATAATAGAGTTTGGATAATTCAACAAATAGACAAAATATACACCATTATTTACAAAAAGTGCCAAGATGTTAATTATAACTAGAGGTCTTTGGGTGAGTGGTATAGATGTTATTGTTTTAAATGACTTTTAAACGAGAGATAAATAGTCAAACTAAGTGAAATCTCAAATGTATAGGGCAAATACTTTCTTTTTCTTTTGGGTTTGGTCGAAATAGATATGAACTTCACTCATTTGATTTGAAATATCAAATGTAAAGGCAAATTTTTGAATAGCCCTGGAGAGATGAGGCATTTACCTTATCTTGATCGGTGATCACAAAAAAAAAAAAATTTAGTTAAGTAAGTTGGGGAGGGGGCAATGGATGACCTAGGGGTTGAACCCTGGGCGACCAAATACATGGAGCTAACGGCGCCACGTGCGCTAGGCCTCCACATTGATCACAAATTTATGGGCAAAATATTCTATCGTCCGAGTCGGGCAAAATATTCTATCGTCCGAGTCGGACCAAAATTGAAAAGCACTTATTTGATTCGAAATCTCAAAGATATTGGCAAGATTCTAAATATTCCTTGGTTGGGAGGCATCTATCTCATCCTGATCACAATGAATAATTCAGTACGATAAATTTACCTCTTGCAAATCGAATTTGGCTCTAGAAATAGCATGCATCAAAAGATGCAAACAAAATTCTTCAAATAGAAGAGAACTCAACTTTAAATATGTAAGAGTAGGCAGTAATGGAGTTTAGAGAGTGAGACTGGTGAGAATAGACTCATCAACAAAAAAAAAATAGTACGAGATAACACAATCTTATTGTTTAAACTGCGTCATTCAGTTCATATTCGAAACGAATAGAACTGAGTCATGTATTACTATTATTAAAAGGAAACACTGTGAACCTAAAAATAAAATTCCTCGGTTGGGAGGCATCTATCTCACCTGATCACAATGAATGGTTCACGACAATGGCTGTACCTCTTGCAAATTGAATTTGGCTCTAGAAATAGCATGCATCAAAAGATGCAAACAAAATTCTTCAAATAGTAGAGAACTCAACTTTAAATATATAAAAATAGGTGGTAGTGGAGTTTAGAGAGTGAAACCGGTGAGAGTAGACTCATTAACAAAAAAAATATAGTACAATATGACACAATTTTATTGTTTAAACTGTATTATTCAGTTCATATTCGAAACGAATAGAACTGAATCCTCTATTACTATTATTAAAAGGAATCACTGTAAACCTAAAAATAAAACTACTACAATTACTCTCGTTTTTTCAATTCTTTTATTTGTTTAGATTAATAATTCTGCACATGCAATTCCTTTCATTGGAATAAAAAGGAAGCAAAATTACTCTGTATGCAGTTGAAGCAATCCATCCATGCCATGGTCTTAGAGTGATATTGTACGCCTCTTCCACCGCTTCTTCCATGCTCTTCCCGAAATCCTTCCCTAGTAGTCGCAGCAAAGCAACCGCAAAATCTAGTGCCCTGTTTGGTAAAACATTATTTTGAATTAATTAACTTTGGCATTATAGGTACAAAAAGGATTTTTCAAGCATTTGACCCTCTCAAATGCAATCCCTAAACGCTGTCAGACCATGAAATATCTCTCGCCTATTTTGTACCAATTTTTTCCATCCCCATTAAAAATTAGTAAAGTATAGTATTTGCTTTTTCTACTCTATTTTTTTCTGTTATACCTCTGATTAGATTAATTAAATATCTTTTATATATTAATATGTGTATAAATTTTATTTTTTTTACCATGTAAGAAGACCAAAATACAAAAATATTGTTCTTAATTTTTATTTTTTACTTCTATTTCTTTTTTTAATCTTTTTAGTTTTTATTATCTGTCAATATTATTATTTTAATAACCTATATCATGTAATTTTTATTAGTATTAATTTCTTTTAAAATTTTAAAAATATTTCCTGTTAAATCCTTACCCCCGTCACTTTTCTGATTTTATTTTTTCATCCTTGATTTTTCTCCCACCTCATCGCTAATAATAAACAGAGGATGGGAAACACACTCCCGCCCCCTTGCAGCCTACTTAATTAATACATGCATATCAGGTATCTTTTTAAATAGAGGGTTATATTAATATGCAATAACTAATGTTTAGAATTATGAATACATGTGTGAATTGGTCCACCCCAATAACACAACTTTTGGGAGAGACCATTTAGGGCTTGTTAGGCCAACTCTTTTAGACTTGTTTGTTAAGTTGTGTGGAGGGCTATGCTCCCGTGATGGAAATTTTTAAGGGTACTTTTAGTATTTTTTTACCTATTTATAATGTTAGTTATATATATTACATTTTAGGATAATTTTGATGTAATCTATTCTTTATATGTGATGGTAAAATTTTGCAACAACCGTAAACATAATTTTCATTATGTAAACCACGTAAATTGTATTTATTATTCTTGTTCTTGATTCATTCTTTCTATTTTTTGTTTTTCATTGATCTTGCGTAAAGTTTGTGATAATCCTAATATTATTTTTTTGAAGTCCAACATATTAAAAGAAAATGCTTAACTTAATCATATTAGAAGTAAATGATTAACTTAATTTTTTTTTATACATAATCTGAACTCTAACAAAAAAATAAAATTAATAGTTTAAATCATTGAACTGACCCAGAATCTGTTGGGGTTATAAGGATTACAATAACAGATTACCTGGTGAGCCATAAAAAGGCTCTGCTACAGCTGGTGCCCTTTCTTGCATTCCCTTCACTAGCCTCTTTTTTCAATATCTCAACCAAATTTAAGTAGACTGAAGGATCAGATTCATGTACCTTCTCCAATCTCTGGGGACAAACACAATCAAAATAAAAATAATAAAAATAAAAAAAAAAACTTGGGCACCCACAAAGTAAAATGTACTGAAATTCTAGAAATGCCCAGAGGATAAAATAGGGATAACAGACAAAAAGGAAAATTATTTAGTGGATTAAAAACATCAATTTAACATGTTGATATAGTTTGTTCAATTAATATATGGGTGTAATGTACTTTTTTTAATATAAATATATGTTAACTTACAATAATCGCAGTTCATTAACTGAGGTGGCGTCACCTTTGTGGTCGTGGTGTCAACTGATTTATTAAATTAAAAAAATAGTAAATTGCATTAATCTTTCTTGAGTTATTAGACAAATACAGTAAAAACTCTTTTAGTTTTTAAAATTTCATTGATCTTCTTTATTTTTTCTGACAATCCACATATATTTCTTTTTCGTTTTTTCTTCGTTAAGAAGACGTTACATAACAAATTGTATTAATATTTTTAATTAATGAAATGCCAAGTTTGACCTCCACACTAAACGATGAAATTAGAGGTGTTCTAGAGTTGCTTCCCCTCTCTACAACCAAATGATCCATATATTCAAACCCAAAATCAATCACAAATCACATATCACATATCACGTATTTCTTTACTTAAGAACAAGAATTACGCTACGCATTAATCACAAATCCACTTAAAAACTATTTTAAGAAACAAGAAAATTGATTATTTCTTTTCCAAAACAATGGAGAAAGAGAAGGTTGTTATCCCCCTTTCTCTCTCCAACAAGTTTTGAAAAATTGTTAATTGTATATTTTGTATTTTGTATACTCGTATAATTAAAATATTATTTAAATGTATTTAGACGGTGCTGGAGTCATGAATCCATAAGAAATCTAATATGTATATAATTTTATAATTATATGAGATTAAAATTTTTAAGATTTTTCTATAAATAAAACCTTGTAACTCTAGTTATCGTGTAGAGAATAAATTAGGGTGTCGAACCACGTGAATCCTTGTGTGATTTTTTTTTAGTGTGTATATTGATTTTTTGCTTCTGTTTGCGTTCAGAAATTAGTATTTAAATCTCAACAAAAAATATGTGGTTATGGATATATATATTTTATATATAACGATTAATGAAGTTTATTTTTAGTGTTCATTTATAATAAAATTATAGATAAATTTATCTATTTGCATCTAAAAATATGCTTGTGTTTAGCTTAACTTTTTTTTATAGGTTTTTTGGTTTTTGAGTTTTCTTACAAAAAAAGTAAATGTGAAAAGATGTGAAAAAAGTCGATTAATTATAATAAAAGGCTAAACGAGTGAGCTTTTTAAAAGGTTTTTAAGTTAAAAGTCTTAAAAAAAACTAGCCCAAACTTAGGTTAAGTGAACATAGATAAATTTCACTGTTCGAATATAACGAACAGTAAAATCTATCTTTAGTATTCATTATAATAAAATTATAGATAATTTTATCTGTTTTCAATCAGAAATAAGTTAACAGAGATAAAATTTACTATTTGAATACGATAAACAGATAAATTTATTTATTTTGTGAGTCGTCAAAAAAGTTATCGAAAAAATTATTAAAAAATTGTAGGAGTTTGCCAAAAGTTGCCTAAAATCATCGTAAGAGAGTCATTGAAAAGTAGTTCCCAGATAGTCACTAGAAAAAATCACTGGCAATGGTTGAAAAATTCGTCGAAATGATCAACAAAAGTCACTAGTGATGATTAGAAAAAATCGCCGGTGATGATTAGAAAAAGTCATCGGCAGCTACTGAAATTAATAAATTGTGATAACGCGACGAGAGTTTGTATTAATTATGTAATTAGTAAAGTGAGAGTTATAAGAATGATTTTGTTTATAAAATTACCTTGTATTAAATTACAAAATCTTAGGCTTAAAATTTTTTAAATTAATATGTCAAAAAAATTAAATAAAAATTAAATAAACTAAATACGCTATAAAAAAAATAAAGAATTAAATTTATGATTATTATTCTTATTTTTTATCTGTTAATATCCTGACGTAGAGAAGAGGATAAGGCACTCCAATCAAATATCTCATCACTAAGAAAATGACAGAATATTAATATACGGCCGAATGGACAGAAATACCCATACCTGGTTGAGAAAGGACAAAGTAAAATGAAAAAAGAAAGAAAGAATGCCCACAATTATTAGGGATTCTATAGTCAAAGAGGGGAGGGGTTTTCGAGAGGGTGACTTTGGGGGTCCCAAGCGTGTGTCTTGCACGTAACATAAAAAGCGACAAATATTCAAGAAAATTAAAAACTTATAATTAAAAATCCAATTTTGCCAAGCACTTATAAAAGTTATACATGAAATTATTTATTTATAATTTAAAATGAATTAATCAAATTAAACCATTTGTAATACAGGTTATATTTCAAGTATATAAATTTGAATTATTTATTTAAATTTTATTTAATTTTATAAATAACTTTTACTACTCTCATAGTCTCACTTTCCATGTACCTGGATATTCTGATTCATGTCTTGCCTCAGAACAGCCATTGTTGGCCCTATCTTATCTGCAGAAACAGGAAAAAAAAAAACAAAATGCTTACCTCAGCCATTTATTGATGTATTATATATTTACATACAAATATACAATGAATTCTAAGAAAAATATTGGATATCGATTGATACATAATTATATTATCGATATTGACATTAGATATCTCTGATATCACTTGATACATAACTATATCACCGATAATGATACTAATGCAAATTACTTCAATATCTGTCGATACATAACTGTATTATCATATAATATCTCTGATATCAATCGATAGACAGTTATATCACCTATATCGATGCTAATACTTATATTAGTCGATATATAAGTGTATCACCGATACCAATACCGATACAAGTTTGGATACGGTGATTTAGAAGTAACTGGAGAGAGAGAGAGAGAGAGAGAGAGAGACCAAGAACTTGAAGAACCAAGTTGGAGACAAACAGAAAAGGCATGGTGGGGATATGGGCAGCATCAGAACCATCGCCGCCGTGTTTAACTTTCCCGACCACCACCGCCGCCATGGATAGCTCTTCTATGGCAGATCTTATCTCTGAACCTTTCTCCACCATCTCTCTCCTTCTCTTCATTTCCTCCACGCTAGCTATATAATCATCTCTGTATCTATATCCTCCTTTTCTTGATTCTCGTTCTTGTTTTATATATATATATATATATATATATATGTAAGTCTCAACTGGGTAGTATTATATATCGTTGTTGCCATGAAACTCAACTCGGTATTGTTATATGTACAAATTGTAAATAAGTCAACAAGATTTTACTGTATTTTTAGGTCAATTAACAAATAAAAATGCTAAGTCCTGAGATAATTATATATTTGTTTATTTATTTTTATTTATTTTTGTTTTTAATAAAAAAATTTATTATTTAGTTAAACTATAATATATTTTTTTGACTCATTTCATCAAAATACATTAAAAAATAATTTTTTAATTAAAATATTTAAAAAATATATAAATAAATCAAAATAAGCCGATCCAATTAGCTATATAAAAATGCAGGCCTCCACATCCAGACCTCACAGCAAGCACACCAACGTCCTGGCCCAACCTGTTGGGGTCTGGGCTAAGCCCATCAAATTAGTTCAGCCTATTTTTGGGTCCAGCTCACTTCAAAAACTAAATTATTAATTAATAATAAAATGTAAAAATAAAATTAATATGATCGGGCGCTCCTGGATTAATTTTTATTGAGAAAGAAAATTAGTGTTAAACGGTTGTCTTGTCTCAAACGGTTAGAACTGCAATTGCCCCAACCAATATAGGCCTTGTTTGACAATTAATTTTAAGTTAGCTTAAAATTAAATTTTTTGTCCTTATACTTAAAGCTTAAAAAATAAAACATAAAAAAGTCAAAAGTCACATTTTTCAACTCAAAAACTTTTAATCTTTTTACTTTTTACATAATTTTTTTTTATTTTTTAAAAATATCATAACTTTTATTAAACACATCTATTTTTTATAAAAATTATATATTTCAAATCTACTCATTGAAATCTATCCAACAAGATATATATTGAATATAAAATTATCTAAAAATAAATATTTAAAAATTATAACAACTTTAAGCAAAATTTTTTGCCTTGACTTAAACCGCTTTAAGTCTTTGGCCTGAAGTCGCCATATACCTCTCTCGAACTTTGGGCTTTTTGGGATTAAAATGACTTTAAGTAAAAAACTTAACTTAAAATTAAATTTCCAAACAATGCCTAAGTTAAAAAAAAAAAATCTTTCATAGGAATTTCTCCAGTCTGAACTCCAATTTCATGTTACTCTTTTTTATTGAACATATGATTGTGACCTCTTATTTGACCTTGGGTTGTGTTTATCAGCTCTGAGCTATCCTCTTACTGTTGGTATTTTTATATTACGCAAGATAAATAGTTTATAAAGAGTACTATTATACAAAATTATATATATACTTTTTAGTAATTAATTATATATATATATATATATTTAAAATTAAATGTCGGCAGGAACTTAAATTCGGTGGCGCGCCATAATGGTTGATTTTTTTTTGAAAAAAAATTAAGCCGGCCAATAATCACATCAGGCAAATGCACTTAAAGTTGTTTTTTTCCTCAATATAAAAAGGATTTATAGTCCGTTTGGTTATCAATAAGAAAAAATAATAATTATTATATTTTCTCTTCTTAAGTTATAAGAGAGAAAAAAAATAAAATGATTATATTTTCTCTTCTTTTTATTTAGATTAATAAGAGAGAAAAGAAAATAGTTTCTCTTCACTCTTGTTTGGATAGACTTCATAAAAAAAAAAAACAGCACTAGTTATTTTATAAAAATAATTTTGTTTTTATTATTACTTTTTTACTTTTTAAAAATTTTAGATGAACAATTTAGGTATTATAAAAAATGGCCAATCGTTCAGATTCTTTTCTTTCTAAATCTCTTAAATTTAGATAAATTTAAAAAATGGCAATTGAGAGGATAACTCTTTCTCTTAATTTCTCTCTATTTCTATTTTTTTTAACAAACCAAATAAGTGATAACGGATGAGAGAATTTTATTTTATTTTTTTCATCTTCAAATCACCTAAGCCAAACATAGTGTTAATCGCATTGCAAAGCCTAAGAAAATTCTAAAAGTACAAAAAAAAAAAAAATGGCAATGACAAGAAAATTGCTATTAAATTAGCTAGGGAATAGAGTTTTTAAAATTACTCATACTCTTAGATTCAATTGATTGAAACGACATCTACATTATAGTCACTCCTGAAGAAAAACAAAGAGAATTGAGAAAATAACATATTAATGGTAATAAGTTGGTAGTTAGATCTTTTATAATATAGCTGTTTATAAAAAAATTACAAAAAATAATAAAAGGAGTCAAACCAAACACATGTGAGTTAGCCCATAATTTTAACCCAGGCCCAACAAGCTAAAAATTACGATGATTGGGAGGCCCGCCGAGAAACCCCGATGATCGGCAAGACCGACCTTTTGACTTTGGACAACGCAATGATGATGGATATAATCGAGGTTAGAAGGCATTTATGATGATGGAATGGTCGAGCATGATGCATTAATAACGATGACGTATCCGCGCATCTCTGCATTGATGACAATTAGCGTTACCTTAGAAGGCATTTACCTGAAGTGACTCGGCAAGCTATTGCCTTAGAAAAAAGAACCTTTGGTAGGCCCAAAAAGGAAAAGGTATTTCCAACCAAGGTCAAGCCAGAATGGTTAACTCTTTTTTGCCAAAATTCACACTGAGACAATTTTAAATATCGAATTCATGCCACAAGAGGTATATATACAATCTTTTACTTACAGATACTATGTCAAAATCTATTTAAATTGAATTTTTTACTTATAGTACTCTACCTTAAACATCGAAAGAACTTTCCAATAAGAATTCGTCGAGTAGTCTCACTTTGTTCATCTATGTAGGAAACACCAAGTTATGGAGTTCGACGTCTCAAGCCTAATTCTTTCCATTCTAATCGCACCCTGTAGATTTACTTTGCACAAATAACTACTGATAATTACCTAGCACTCATCTTCAATTTACGATTGATTAACGTTGTGTTATTTTTACTTCTGCACATTTTTTTTCCACTAGGCGACCATTCACAACCACCCATTCTAGTTGTGCCTTTTTATGTTCTTTACACGTTAAAAGTTAAAATTTATTGAAAAACAAAAACATGTCATTCATGCATCTTGCATAATAATAATAATAATAATAATAATAATAATTAGAGACCGAGTACACCCATTACGGAGTGTTTGGCAAAATTAATGCTA
>JAOTRH010000022.1:7463660-7484223 GCA_034768845.1 Heliamphora exappendiculata | reverse complement strand
TTTCATATGAAGGATCTTGGTCCTCTAACGTACTTCTTGGGATTGGAAGTTCACACTGGTCCTTCGGGTATCTTCCTAAATCAACATAAGTATACACATGATTTAATTACGTTGGCTGGTCTTCAGGATACTTCTTATGTGGATACTTCTCTGGAAGTTAACACAAAGTATCGTAGTGAGCAGGGTGATCTCTTTCTTGATCCTACTGTGTATCGCCAACTGATGGGTAACTGGAACTATTTGACTATTACTCAGCATGATATTTGCTTTGCTGTCCAGCAGGTTAGCCAATTTATGTAGACTCCACACCATTTACATTTAGCTGCCGTTCATCGTATCATTCGATATCTTCGGGGGTCTCCTAGCCGTGGATTGTTTTTTCCTGCTAGCTCTTCTCTTCGTCTCGTTGCTTATAGTGATGCGGATTGGGCTGGTTGTCCTGATACTCGCCGGTCTGTCACAGGCTGGTGCCTCTTTCTTGGAGATTCTTTAATTTCTTGGAAGAGTAAAAAGCAGGCTCGGGTTTCGAAATCTTCTATTGAATCTGAATACCGTGCGATGTCTGCTGCTTGTTCTGAGATTAGTTGGCTTCGTGGGCTTCTTGCTGAGCTAGGTTTCTCTCAGCCTGATCCCACTCCTCTCCATGCTGACAACACTAGTGCTATTCAGATTGCTGCTAATCCCGTTTATCATGAGCGCACGAAGTATATTGAGGTGGATTGTCACTCTATTCGGGAGGCACTGGACACTCGTGTCATTTCTCTTTCTCACATTTTCACTGATCTCCAGATTGTTGACATCTTTACGAAAGCCATGACTCGCCAGCGCCATCAGTTCCTCGTGAGCAAATTGTTGCTTCTTGATTGACCCGCATCAATTTGAGGGTAGATGTCAGTCAGATTATATCAACCCATAATTAGCCTATCTATTTATGGCATGATTCTTGTATTATTAGCTGTATATTTTAACTTCCTAATTAGTTAGATAGGATTGATGTAATTGCTAAATTTCAGCCATGTAATTAGCTCTTCATTAGTTCTAACATTGTTATATAATGGAAGGAACCTTCATAATGAGGTATCGAATAAAATTGACACAAGCAACGCGGTAGTCTGATTATAACCCTTAGCAACTAAACGCACCTTAAGACGCTCAACAGAACCATCCGGAAGGTATTTTATTATATAGACCCAACGACATCCCATTGCTTGTTTCTCAGGTGGGAGAGTGGTAAGCTCTCAAGCTCGATTATTATAAAGGGCACTTATTTCTTTTTCTGTAGCAAGTTTCCAACCAGATATAGACACAACCTTCTGATAAGAAGTAGGAACATAAATGGACGACAAGGTAGAAATAAAAGAATGAAGACAAGATGACAAACGATCATAAGACCCAAAGTTTGCAATAAGATATTGAGTGCATGTACATTTACCTTGATGCAAAGCAATTGGTAAGTCATCAGAACTAGAAGGAGCGAAGGAGATAGGAAGCTCTACCGGAGAAGATGAAGAATCCAAGCCATATGAGATGATAAGCCTATTTCGAGATCGCTTATAAACTTACAAAGGTGAGTTAGAGGGGGAAGAGGGTGACACAAAGAGAGGTAGAGGAAGAGTAGGAGAAGAGAAAGACTCCCCTCAGGGCAACATATGAGGCCAGAAGAAAGTTGGTTACTTGAGAAAGTGTGAAAAAGAGAGTGAACTCAAAGAAGGTCACATCAGCACTCACAAAGTATCGTCGGAACTCAGGATGATAACACTGATATCCTTTTTAAGTACGAGAGTATCCAAGAAAGACACACTTACATGCTTAGGGGGATAACTTATTATTACCTAGATCAAGAACATGCACAAAGACACTACAACCAAAAACACGTGGAGTGAGGGAGAAAGGTGGAGAGTTAGGATATAACTAGGAAAAAGGAGAATGGCGATTGAGAATAACGTAAGGCATGCGATTAATTAGATAACAAGCAGTAAGGACCGCGTCACTCCAAAAGTGTTTTGGGATTTGTGCATGAAATAATAAGGCACAGGCAACATCTAATAAATGACGGTGCTTTCGTTTAGCAACACTATTTTATTGAGATGTGTGAGTATAAGTCGTCTGATGAATAATACCACGATTAACAAAAAAGGAATCAAAAGTAGATTGCATATATTCTAACGTATTATCATATCGAATAATTTTGATGCACTTGCCAAATTGAGTAGAAATTTCATTATAAAATATAGAGAGAATATAAGGTAATTTAGATCGGCGTTTCAAAAAAAAAAACCTAAGTTATATGAGAGTAGTCATCAACAAAGATACCGAAATAAGAATATCTATTAGTACTTGGAGTTCAAAAAGGACCTCAGAAGTCCGTATGGACAACATCAAAAAACTCTGAATGACGGGAATGACTATGACTGAGGAAGGAACTATAGTGATGCTTGCTTAACTGACATGTTTCACCCTCAAAACTGGACACATGAGGTAAGTTGGGAATTGCCAACTTAAGCTTAGCTATAGAAGGATGGCCTAAGTGAATGTTCCACAAAAGATGTGAAATTGTAGCATTCAGGGCTGATGGAGTATGGGAAGGATACCCAGAATCAACATCATGATAAGAGAGCCCGTTCTTCTCATGCCCCGAAGCAATCACCTTATTAGTTTTGAGGTCTTGAAAGACACAAGAAGTAGAAAAAAAGTTATGGAACAATGTAGAGATTTAGTGAATTGACTAACCAAAAGCAAGTTAAAGAAAAAATTAGGAATATAAAGATTAGAAGATAAGGCAAAAGGAGAGAGATGGACATCTTGCCCGTGAATAAATCGAGATGAGTCATCAGCTAAGACTATATGATGCTCAATAGGAGTCAAATTAGAGAAAATAGATGGATTATTAGACATATGAGAACTAGCGCCTGAATCGATGATTCAAGATGGAGATGTAAAAGCTGCAAGCCTGCATATGCAATATTACCTGAATTAGCTAAAGTAGTAGTAGAAGAGGGAGGTTGAATATCACACAATGCCCGAACAATCTCACCGAGTTGAATATGAAGAGTCTCATGAGAACCAAAAGAAATCTTTGCTTCAACTATATTAAATCAAGTCAGAGGAAATAGGCCAAATCCAACCACAACCAAACAAAACCAAATGGCGAAACTAGATCTGAGCATAATAACTCAAGAGAGCAAAGTCGAACCATGGAAAGAAGAAACACAAGAAGTGATTGCCGAAAACCTCTAGAAAACCAAATCGAACCGCACAAGATCCCCCAAAAATGAACCAAAGTAGTTAGGTCTGTATCAGCACAACCAACCAAAGAACAAACAAAGAGGCGCTGAACTGTTCATTGGTTCAAAGATGAACTCAAAGACCAAGAATCACCAAATTCACCACAAATCAGACCTACATAGGAGGAATCGGCTCCTATAGGATGGGTATTAACGATCGAAAACAACTTGTGAAGCCTTGATTGACAGATCGTGAACTAGGGTTTATGTGTTCTTGCACCGAAATCCACTTAGATGCTCAAATCGACATCAAACTAGGAAATCAACACAAAGTTGAAGCGCCACCAAGTGTGTCGGCACTTATAGGATGGGATTCGACCATAAAAAACTATAATTGAAGTTGCAATTTTAAGATTCAAGATCTAGGGTTCCAAAAATCTCAAAAAAACTTAAAAAAACCAAGCGACACGTCAAATAGCTTCAAATAATAATGATGGAGAAATCACCATTAGAACCAGATGATCAAGATGATCCAAACCAGATGATTGCCGATCATCGCCGTTCGTATAGCCATTGATGTCACACTGATGTCATCGTACGGATGGTGACGTCAGGATGTTGTTTTCACCTCACGATTAGTTTTAGGATTTCACAATTCTTCTAGGTTGGTTTGGATGCTCTGATACTAAGTTGAATTATAGAATAATAATTTAGGGTTGAAATGAAAGAAGAAGAGGAAGATAGAAACAAAAGAGAGATAATAATAGAGAATTAGGGTAAGAATTAAGAGACTTGGATATAGTCTCTTCACCCCACAACATATGTATTTGAGTCACACATAGATAATTACAAGACTACCTAGTAAAGTATAAAATAAACTCTGACAACTTGCATATAGTTAATAGTATATTTCAAAATCTCTAGCTCCCTAGCTAGGTGGGAATCAAGACTAGCCGCCATCTTTTTCACCAATCCCTTTTGATATCTCCAACTCTTCTCAATTTTTGCAAAAATCTGCATAACTCAATCTTTATAACCTTCATAAGTGACCTCTAAGTACCGATCTAGGCCGTGAATCTTTCTAAGGAACCAAGCATACATTTCATCCACAGCCTCACTACCTTCAGTGTCGTCATCAGGTTGAATGCCTCAAGGTCTTTCTCTTCATCCAGCGCAACGATAGAAATGAGATTGCAATCCCAAGTGTAGAACTCCCCTATCTCTTCTACAACCAACCCCCAACAGAAGAGAAGGTCCCAACTCCCCTAGACCACTCGCTTCCACCACCTTCCTATCTAGCAAAGACCTAGTGTCTAAACCCCCAAATGAATTATAAAAAACCATATACAGCCCACCCATGCCACCCCAAGGCCCGTCGAACACTCCTTCCTCAACTGCAACGTGGTGATGTCCTCCATTTCTCTATCCTCCAAAAACTCTCCCCCAAAACCCTTGTTCTCCGCGAAGTTTTCCCTGACCAACCCAACTCTTCTAACTCAGAAGAATCAGAAAGAGAAGCAGAGAGGGGCTCTCCCAGGGTTCTAAGTTGCATTATCAATGTTAGTGGCCATGTATCGGCTGATTAAAGACAGTCATCTGATATATTGGTCAATATCAGTATAGGAAGTTCAAAATTTGTTACGTATGGGCCAATATGATACATAAAGGCCGATATTTAAAATCTTGGAAGCCGCCAACAAACGTAACTTTTCAACCTCCTATTGTTGGCTATTTCAATTTCAACCGCAATCAGTGTTGCCAAGGGAAGCTCCAAACAACACCTGCATTGCATCTGGAGACACTACGACCACCGTGAGGACATCACCCCGGCTACCACCAGAGCCATCCCTGCACGGCATCTCCACCATCAGCTCTGATTGTTGCCAGCATTGCTTTCCACCTGAACAAGGATCCCGCTCCATATCCACCTCCAAATCTGGCCTGATCCCAAGATCTGACCCCCAAACCAGACGGATAAACACACCCTTCTTGCTTTTAACCTTGTGGTTATAAGCATGTTGTTTTTGTTTATAAATCTGTCTTCCTCTGTAGTGGACTACTTAATGAATTTGTATTATCCAATTTTATAAGACGTTTTATGTACCTAAGAATGCTCTTCTGCAGTCACAAGATGTTGCAAAAGATTTTGGAGCTGTTTGCACACCAGAATTTTTCTTATTCCAAAAGGTAATAATAGCCTGCAGTCAATAAACTCTTCTTTTTTTCTTTCTTCATTTGGGGTTTCTTGTCTCAGATATTCAGTGCACAAATTATCATTGCTCTAAAAAATCCCCCATCGACTAATCATGCTTCCTAGGTTTCAAACCACACCCATACCTGTTGCCATAATTTGCCACTTTCCATGCTGACTGAAATGCATCGTTTCGTGACAGGATGGTCAAAGGCCCTTTGAGTTGGTTTATCATGGCCAGTTTGATGATTCACGACCAAGTAATAATGTACCTATCACAGCAAGGTTGGTTTCTGTGACTTAGGTTTATTCATACACATAGTAGCAAATCTATTCCGAATTTGGATTTCTTTCTGTGAGTATGTAACTAGCTACTATGATAAATTTACTTTAGGGACATAAGTCTAGCCATAGACTCTGTTCTCAGTGGCCAACCAGTATCATTAGTTCAGAAACCCAGGTATTCTTATACATAGTATTCCCTTTTCTCTTTTTCCTCCTCTTGAAAAGCACTGCTTCACAAGTGATTTATAGGATCTTACCATTTTCTCCATTTGTCAATAGTGTTGGATGCAGCATAAAGTGGCATCCATAGACAAAGCTGTACTGTGTCTAATGCCGGGTCTAGTTTTCTGAAGGTTGCGAATGCTGTCAGGTGCGTCATGTTTTCTTTTCAGTGGGCGATGTTGCTAGATCCCAATGTGAATTGTATTTTCTCATGTTACTTTTTTTTTTTGTTTTCCTTCAGTATTCATCAATTATCTCTTCAGTCCTTCAAGTACAGATGCAAGGAGATGATAATGTCATGCGTTAATATAATGTTTAAATGTACAATATAACTCCTGAATGTGTAATGTTCTTCAAAATAAGGGATAGGCAGTAAAAGGCTGCTGCCTTTTTGGTGAGCATGTATGCTTTCCCATGGGTTCTGTTACTAGATGGTAACAAGCTCGTAATATTGCTGGAGTTTTGCCACTGCCTTAAAAAATTGATGGATAAAGGAAATCAATTGTTCTAATGTTAAGATTTTATTATATTTGATGATTGTGATGAGTGGAATTTAACCTTCTTTCTATTTCTGTTCGTGATTTGTGATTATTGGAATTTTGCCATCCTTTGTATTTGTGCTGATGACTATGTGAATGCTTGTACATACTTCTGAGTAGATTCATTTTTTTGCTTCAAACATTGGTAATATGGGTTGGTTTTGTTCTTGGAAACAGTGTAACAGAAGGGAAAAATGAAGTGGAAAGAGGGGAAAAGGAAAGGGAAAGGAATAGGAAATGAAAGAAAATAATCCTGTTCTAAAAATTCATGATTTTATTTTCACTAAAGTTTTTCCACATTTCCTTGCTATTTTATGAGTAAATTGGTTTTGTAGGTTACAAGGAGTGCCTCTGTTTATCCTTCACATTAGTCCATCCCATTATGGCCTGCCCGGGAATGGAGGACTAAGTTAAAGGTGCAAATAGAGTCATTTTTTTTAATACTTTTTCTTCCTTTCATTTTCACTGAGAAAAAAAATTGAGAAAGAAACTTAGAGTCTGTCTTCTCACTACATATCTAACTATAGCATGTTAGGTAGGCTGCAATACATTTATTCTTGATTGCAATCCCTTGTGCCTCTAATTCCTTTTTATTTTATTCCATTCTTTCCTTTTTATAAAACAAAAATGAATTAGGCTAAAATCAGAACAGTATAGCATTATTTGATGCAAGCAGAGGGTATCTTAGTAAATGTCATAAATTGCTTTAACTTTGTTTGTTTCTGGTTCCATGTTTGTGCATTGCATTTCATTACAAAGATTACGCATCCCAATTATTCATTGCTATTCATAACTTAGATTAGGGGTTGCTGATCACTGTTTTCCTCCAATCATTGTAAAAAATAGTGCCTCTGGGGTTCGATGCCTAGGCGTCAAGCCGGATGAACAAGACAAAGCCTAAAGACACGTATATGTTGGACAAAACACTAATAAAAAGCAATGGACCCGACTAAGTGCACCAATAATTGTGAAGTTAGAGTACCAACTAAACTTATTATTCTTAATAATTGCTCCTAGATCTCCTTGCTAGGCAAGAATTTGTTAACCAATGCTCTTCCATGTACTTGAAAAAGAAGAAAAAAATGACGTACATGCCGTAAATGCTGTAACCATTTTGTTCCCTTAATTTGTTATTAAATGATATTATAACTGCATGATGACAGGAGCTATAAAAGCAATGGTCTAACTGTGTAAGCGTGGAAGTACTGAACAGGGTTTGGACCTCATGATTATTCATATTGCTATAAAAGCAACGGTTTAGCTAGATAAGCTTAGGAGTATTTCCCAAAGAGCATTTGCATTTGCCCAAAAATTCTGAAAGGAGTTGGGCTTTAGACCTAAATGAAATGTTGTTATGTACAGGATGATACATATTCCTTCAAAAGAAATGGGTTTAATGTAAAGCTTAGGTTTACTTATCAACAAAACTTGGGTGGTGTTTGGTATTACTGAAACTAATAATTTATATATTGTAACTTGTAGCAAAAATTGTGAGTGCTTGATAAAGATTGTAACTTGTAGCTGAAATAAAAAAAAAAATAATTATAGTTTGTAACAGAAATTGTGAGTATTTAGAATAGATTGTAGTTTATAGCTAAAATTAATAGCAGGGAACTAAAAGTTGTAGCAGAAAGTTTCGCCAAACACCCCCCCTGGTGAAAGAAGCTTGTCAAACAACAGAGGTAGGGGCGAACCTAAATGAAATGTTGTAATTTACATGATATTGCATTTGCATATTGCTTGCAAGCCTTGCATGGGAAGTACAATTAGACATGAAGATCTCTATCAATAGTTGGTTCCATTCTTGGCCATTAAAGTTTGATAGGGTAGTCTAAGCTATCTGTGGGTCCATCATGGTTTGCCATCACATGACTAAAAGCAATGCATCTTTCGAGGAAATGGACTTGATTGACATCTCTTTATCTTCACTACGTTGGGAGAATGGTGGTCCTTCTGCTTTTTCCCCGTCATTGTGTGTTCCATGTGGCTCATGCCAACCAAGATTTTGCTACCACCGTGGCTTTTTATCAGCCTAGCTACCCTACATACAGCCAAGTTGATTTGGAATTCTGCTTGTCCCGTTTCGTTGTGTCCTTGTTTGGAAGCTGGAATTGCTAATGTAGTAATGTTGATGGGTTCCCTAATACTATAGCAGTTCTTCTCTTTTTATGGTTATAATGTGAATGGATGCAATTCTGTGGTGGTGAAAAGGCACCTTGGTGGTTATACTGTTTGTAACTGTCATTTTGAAATCCAAGCTTTGCACTAAAATTTGTATGCTAGTTCTAGAAAGCATTCTGGTGATTCTATTGTGCATGTTAGAAAATTAATCCCATGTTGTTTAGATATGGAATGAGTGATCGCTTGATATAATGTTGTGATCTTTTCACTTAGTTTATGTCTAATCCCATGTTGTTTAGATATGAAATGAGTGATCGCTTGATATAATGTTGTGATCATTTCACTTAGTTTATGTTTGTATTAGCTTTTTTAGGAGTTTTTTTTGCTTAAAAACCTCCAAAAAAAGTTTATTTATTTGGCTTTAATTGGCTTTTTTTTAATATATATTTTTACATCTATTTATTTATTTTTTAAAAAGTTAAAAAACTAAAAAAAAAAAAAAAATTAGTTCAAACATAGGCTTAGTAACTTAAGTTTTTGGGTTAGGTACAAAATTTTTACATAGTATTAGAGCCGCATTAGAGCGGCGCCTATTTCACCTACTTAAAAAGAAGCAGAAGAAGAATTTGCTAGACTTACAAAGTGATTGCATGTGAGAAGAAATCTTAGAGAATCAATATATTATATTGTTTGGGTATGGAATTGATGATTACTTGATATAATATTAGGATTTAACCATTTAAGGGTCATCAACGGGTCGGGTTGGGGCATAATTATTGGCGAAGCTCGTCCACGAGTTATGCCTAATGGGCTATTTTTGTGGCGGGTTAGGCGGGCCGGGCTTAAACTTAAATGGTTAAGCTCAAGCCTTTTTTGATGGATTTAACTAAGGTGGGTTTGTGGGCGGGTTAGTGGCGGTTTAACGGGTTTTTATATTATTTTGATCAAATTTGTTTATTTTGTAGAGCTTGTTGAGTTGGTTATTCATGCAAAAAATAAAATACATCCGATATCTTTAGTTACGTGATCGTAAAACATTTGTTTAACTATTTAACAAAAAAATTATATTTATTATTTATTTATTTGTAAGTGTAATCTATTTACATAGTTATATATATATCGGATTAATTTTATTTTTTGTATAAATAATAAAACTTGACAAGTTCTACATAATGAATGAATTTAATTAAAAAAAAAATATAAATAATTTATTTAAATTCGAAGAAGTCTAACGAACCAACCAGTCCTGACTAGTAGTAGAGAAATCAAAGAAAGAAAAACAAAATTGAATTGAAAATAACATTTGGTATTTTATTTCATATCCAATTTTTAGTAGTAGAGAAATCAAAGAAAGGAAAACAAAATTGATTTGGAAATAACATTTGGTATTTTATTTCATATCCAATTTTTAGTAGTAGAGAAATCAAAGAAAGGAAAACAAAATTGATTTGGAAATAACATTTGGTATTATGTCATATCCAATTATAAAAAGGTTTAGTCAAAGTTTCATAATTAATATATTTTTGTTAATTGTTCAATTCATAAAAAAATTTAATTATTTATCATAAATTTTTAGGAGTAGGTAGACCTTTCGGGTCGGGCTTTAACAAATATACTCAAGCCTAGTTCAAATATTATTTGGGCGGGCTTAGAGCATCGAGCTTGGGCTGGGCTTTAGCTTAATGGGCCGAGCAAATTTAAGCCGAGTAACGGGCTAACAGGTAAAATGATGACACTTGTCTTCACCCAGTTACATAAGCTTTTTAGTTGGATATAAAGTTTTGACGGTGTATATTAGATAATAACAAGTTCTGTTTGTTTTATATTTTTGAATACCATACCAGATAGTATATTGATTTTTTTATTAGTATAGTACGTACCGGAATTGAGAAAATATCGGGTACCGTTTTGGTTTATCGCTATAAAATATTTTATATATATATATATTTTTAGAAAATATTGTTTAATAATAAATAATTTAATATAACATAATTATTTATTTAAACTAATATTTTAATTGATTAGTCTAAATTAAAATTTAATCTTATTATTTATAATGAGATAGCTAATTTAAAAGCAATAAAATTTAGCATGCACATTGTTTAATAATAATTTAGAACTTTCCTTTTATGTTGTATTGGATGATTAAATTTCAGTTTAAAAATAAAAAACAAAAGTAGAAACAAAAAAATAAGTGAAATTTAATTTAAAAAAAAATATTAATTATGAATTGATATATAGGCTACTACAGGTTGGTATTGGTCGATACGTCTAGTACAAGTATAAATCGGTACGTCTAGCATATATTGGTATAGATCGATATTTTAATTGATACAAAATTAAGTAATTAATATACTAATTTTGTTCCCAATTAATACATACTAACCTGTAAGTACGGTACCGTACGTACATGTATGGTTTGTACAAGTATGGTTTGTTCGATGGTTTGTGTATGTAAAATAAAAAGCTGCTAAGAGATTGTGATCCAGTGACTCGCAGGATTAATTAGGTTTTGGAACCACTTAGCATGTGTTAAGCTTTTGGCTTATCTTGTGGGTGACCACTTACTGCTTAGAGATTGTCAGCAGCAGGTGATTTGTGGGATTAATTACTTTTTGGGACCACTTACTCCTGTTAAGTTTTTTGGCCTTATATGGGATAGGGGTCCAAACGAACTGAGTTGAGTTTAATTGAGTTGAGTTTTTACGAGTCTGAATTTTTTTGTACTGTTCAAGCTAACCGATCAATAATTTGTTCGAGTTTGACTTGTTTAAAAATTGATATATTTGAACTTGGCTCGAATTACCTAAACGACCTAACTTGAGTTCGAGTTTATATTTTAGTTTTTTTTCTCAAGTAAAATCAAGTTCATTTTTATGAAATTAAGAAATCAAATTTAGTCCTTAATTTTAAGTCACTCCATCTAAAGAATAAAATAGAGTAAGGTGCATAAATTTAAATTGCTTGAAATGAAGTGTAGACGGGATAAAGTCTTAATTTTATAAGTGCATTTATATACCTTCTTAAATGAACTTAACAAGCTTCTAACGAGTCGAGCCGAATTATTAAATGAATTGTTCACGAGTTTATACTAGTCGAGTTAAACTTATACGAGCCAAGCTCATTTAATAAACGAGTTTAATTTTGTATTCATAAATAGTGTATTTATTAAATGAATTGAATTCAAACGAACTTAAATCGAGTCGAGTCTGAGCTATTTATGAACTGTTTGGTTTATTTGCACCTAATTGCGGATGAGTTGTAGCAAGTGCTTTATGCTTCAAGCCTGAGGTTGACAGCTCAAGTCGGGGAAATCAATCTCTGCACATAAAGTGGAAGTAAGGATGCCTATATCCCCAAGAACCTCACATAAGGGGCTATGAATTTTAAGCTTATTTGGATAAAATATTTGATTGCAATTACCTATTCATTAGAACTTTATAGTTCATGTATAGCAGAAATCCTTTCTATGATTTAGGTACTGAAATAAAGTTACCTCTTTGAATTTGCTTACTGAGGAATCACAATGGCAACAATTTAAAGATCCCAAATAAAATGAAGCAAAGTAAAATGTTGATTTGCAACATGAAGCTCCTCTTACTAAACTGTAATACCATTCTATACAATTTATTCTGTTACTTGAAAAAAAAATCAATTAATTCGAACTCAAGAACTTGAAGAACTATGGAAAGGGGAAGGTGATCTAATCAACGGCTGAGATGATCTTGAGAAGCTAGAACAATGAACTGGTGCTTTTGGATTGGGTACTAATCCCTTGCTGTCAGAACTCGGTTTTTCAAAATCCTCGTTTTCGTGCTTAATCTCCCGTAGCATTGCCGTGACATCTTTCATGGTGGGCCGCTCGTCCGGGCAAGGGTTCACACAGAGCAGAGCCACCCCGAGGACTTGAAGCATCTCCTGGGTTTGGGTCCCGGACTGCTGAAGTAGCTGCTGGTCAAGAACTGATGGGAATTCTCTATGCTTTTCTCGCAGTTCATGGTTCACCCAGCTGACAATGTGGGTGCCATCCGGTATCCGGGGATCCGTTGGTTCGAGTCCTGTCAGGACCTCCAGTAGCACAATGCCGTAGCTGTACACATCACTCTTCTCTGTGATCCTCAAGCTGTACCCATATTCTGCAAAATTTGTGAAGGAGTTGTGATTAGGCCTATGAGTTAGGTTTCGGAGTTATGTTACTTGGCACATAGATCTTCGATATGAGAAACAAGAATGATAAATGAGGCACGCCACATGCTCTAAATTTGTAGAAACTATTACTGTTAATTTTTTACATTTTGTCTAGTCAAATTTTCAACTTTTTCTACAAAATGGTTTGAGAGAGTTCAGGATTGCATCGGTGGAGCAAGAAAAGCTTACCAGGAGCTATGTACCCGTAAGAACCTGCTACCGTGTTTGAAACTCTAGAATAATCCGATGAGTTCACCATCTTTGCAAGGCCGAAATCTGCCAGGAAAGCTTTGAACTGCGATCCGACCAGGATGTTGGTGGCCTTGATGTCGCGGTGAACAATGTGGGGAATGCAGTCATGGTGAAGGTATGCCAAGCCATGAGCTGCCCCCAGTATGATCTTGTACCTCGCATCCCAGTCCAAGAACACCTTCTTCTCATGGAGCAACCCATATAAACTCCCATTACTGATGTAATCAAACAAGAGCAATCTAGTCTTCCCCTTGTTGCAGCACCCCAGAAGCTTCACTATGTTTCGGTGCCTTATCGATCCAAGCGCCCTAACTTCTGCAGAAAACAAGTCCCTCTCTGGGACCTCACTGGTCTTATTTGGCCATAGCTTCTTCACTGCGATGACCTCCCGGGAGGGGGTCTCAACGCGGTATACAACTCCGGAACAACCCCTCCCGACAATGTTACAATCCAAGAGTTTCGTCACAATGTCTTCCACCGAGAAGTTAATCTTCTGGAATGGGGTCATTTCCCAGCCTAGGCTTCCTTCTTCGTCGTTCCTCCCGAGCTTGCTGGCCGGAGCTCTGATGAGCGTGATTACTCCAACAGTAATGATTATCATAGTTGCAGCTATGCTAAGTACGACCAGGATTATAAGATTCTTCGGGGGTTTCCTCCTGTGCAGGCTTGCGCAGTGCTTGGTCTCGTTTTTGTTAATGCAGAGCTTTGGATTACCAAGGAAAACAGTGGCGGGGAGGTCCTGGAAGAACTTGGTATCGGGAAGAAAACCTGAGAAATTGTTGTAGGACACGTTCAGGGAAGCAAGATTGTCCAGATTTCCGAGTACTATTAGGCTCCCGGCTAGCATATTGTGAGAGAGATCCAGGTTTGCAAGCTTCGAAAAACTGGAAAATCCTTCCGGGATGGGTCCTCTAAGAAAATTCCAACTCAAATTCAACAGGATATCTAATCCTTGCAGCTGACCAATCTCATCCGGGATCGAACCGCTGATTCTGTTGTGGCTCAAATCCAACAACTGCAGATTCTTACAGAGGCCTAGAGATTTAGGAATTGAACCGGAAATGGAGTTTCCACTCAACACAAGTTTGTTCAAGGATTTAAGATTGCCGAGATTCAAAGGAATGGTGCTGGAGATTCGGTTCATTGAGAGGTCCAAAACGTTGAGCTGAACAAGTGATTGAAAGGAGTCAGGAATCGTTCCTTGGAGCTCATTGTCATTCAAATCAACCAGTTCCAGCTGAGTGCAGCTGCCGATCTCCGAAGGTATTTGTCCGGTGAATCGATTTTCCGACAACTCAAGAAAGCTCAAACTCTGTAGTAGCCCGATTTCTGATGGAATTTGGCCAGGCAGCATGTTCGAACCCAGCCGGAGACGCGTCAAGCCGGTGCAATTGCCAATGGCAGCAGGAATTCCTCCGGAAAGTTGGTTTGATAACAGCAGCAGTTTAGTCAAGTTCTTGAGATTGAAAAGGGAATCCGGAATTGACCCTGTAAGAAAATTGTGGGAGAGATCAACCGCTTGGAGTTTCCCGCAGTTGGCCAGCTCAGCCGGAATGCTTCCGTCGAGCTGATTCTGCCATGCGAAGAACAGAGAGAGCTCCTTCAGTTCCCCGATGGCCGCCGGAATTTTCCCGGAGAATCTATTGTTGTCCAATTCAAGTTGCTTCAATCTGGAAAAGTTGCCGACGAATGGTGGGATTTCACCGGAAATGTTGTTCTCGGACAAGAGAAGCTCCTCCAATGATCCTAAACCCGCCATCGCCGGAGGAATCTCGCCCGTCAGAGAGTTCAATGAGAAATCGATCACCGTCAAGCCTGAACAGTTGCCAAGAGACCCTGGGATGCTCCCGGAAAGCTGGTTTTGCCACAGCAACGCTCTGTTGAGATTCCTCAACAAGCTTAGTTCACTGGGAATCTCTCCAGAAATTTGGTTCTCGTACAGGAACAGATTCTCCAGGGCCGAGCAATTCCCAATTTCCGGTGGAATCTCACCGGTGAGATTCGCAGTGTAAATCGAAAGAGTGTCGAGATTCTTCAACTCTCCTATACTGTGTGGAATCTGCCCCGAAATCCCGGTATCCGCAAGACCCAGAAAAACCAGTTCTGCGCATTGCGATATCTGCATTGGGATTTCTCCCAGAATCCCGGGGTTTCCGCCGGCACGGAGGATTTCTAGCAGTCGTAGCTCCCCTATTTCCGCCGGAATCCTCCCGGAGAGCTGGTTGTCAAACAGCTCGAGTTGTCGGAGCCTCGAGCAGTTCCCTATTTCCGACGGGATTCCATCCCGCAACGAATTGGAGTTCAGTAACAGCCGCCGCAGCCGGGATAATTTTCCGATTTCCGGCGGAATTCTTCCCGTCAGAGAATTGAAACCGAGATCCAGGGTGGTCAGCGACGACAAGTTCCCAATGGAAGTCGGGATTTCTCCGGTGAGGTTCCCGTAGGAAAGGACGAGGGTGGTGAGGAAGTTTAGAGAGAGAAATTGGGTGGGAAAGGTGGTGCCGAGATTAATGGAGGTTATAGCGATTTCTGAAACGAACCCATTTCCGTCGCATTGGATGTAATCCCATTTACAGGGGGTTTGGTGGGACGGATTCCATGAAGAGAAAGAAGTTGCAGAGGAAGAAGAAGAAGATGATGATGATGATGAATTGAAGGTGGAAAGCCATGAGAGGAGAGAGAGACCTTCCTGGTTCAGAGGAGAGACGGAGGGGAAGAGAGAGATGTTGAGGAGGAAGAGAAATATTGTGATGGCATTGGTTGACATGATAAGAGGGTCTGTACTTCTGCAATAGGCTACTGTTCTATCTCTCTTCTGCTGGTTGTTCTAAGCAAAAATTGATAAGTCACTCAGCAACATTTTATAAAATGTTATCTTTACGAGCGACAATGGGAATGCTAAAATGCCCGGGCGTGCGAACCAGTACGGATGTCAATTTTTTCCCTTTATTTCCGTTCTCGCACGTTTTTGGGTTTTTTTGTTTGAATTTTATGGATGGAAATAGTATTTATTTATTTATTTTTGCTTAATTTTCTTAACATTGTTTTTAATTATATAAAATAAATATTTTTAAATATTAATATATATATATATATATATATAAAATATTTTATAAATATAATAAATTCAAAATATTTTATTTATCTTTTTTTTATTTTTTTATTTTATATTTTTAGTCATATTAATTTATCAATTATTATTTTTTATTCATTGTAATATTTATATATGTCACGTCCCAAATACCAGGATCACGCGAAAACCCACAAAAAATACAGTTTGAAAAAATAAAATTTGCAGTTGAAAAACTCTCAACTAAAAAATATATATCATTTGGACAAAAATTTTTACAATTCAATTCTCATAAACTGAAAACATGCATCTCATACAAGAATAAACATGTCGCCCAAAGGCGTACAAAATCAGTCATCACTGGCATTACATGTAAAAGTACGTGTACAAAAATAAGAAAAATTACAGTAAGTCTTCCATCACCTCTGCAACTAGGTTAACTCCTCATGCCCACTTGAAAAAATTTTACAGCAAAATCACACACCGTGAGCTGAAACCCAATATAAAACAGGCAGTAATACTGTAAAGCAGGTTATACAATTTCATACACACGGGCTTAACCACAGGAGTCAAAAATTTTTTTTTTCCAAAATTACAAATTTGCATCAGACTACCACGAGTCTCAAAAAAGTTTTATCTCATAAAATTTTACGTTTTTCATCATTCAAACTATGCATATCATCCTAACAGATATTATACCACAGTTAAGGGAAAGCTGTAAATAAACAGTATGCTCCACTCGGGTTACACAGCCGAAGAGAAAAGATGTAAATGAAATCCTATGTATCGACTCTGTCGTACAGACAAAGGTAACAACTATAGACTCCTGCCAATTACCTTTGTCCTGAACCACTTAAGATCTGTTAGATAATGACAAGTTCTATACGGAGTTACAACAATAACGCAATTCACGGAGACAATTGACTTTTTTACGAATTTTCATGACCGATGGAAAATCACCAAAACCACGTACTTGTTTCTTTACGGTTTGCCATGACTGATGAACGAAACATAACCAAACCACGTTTACGGAGATTAACCCGAGGGACCGTAGCGAACCACTCTGCGCACGTTTTTGGACTTCCACAAAGGAGCAATAGAAGCCCAACTTAAAGCTACACACTGTCACAGTACATCTATGGAAATCTTTAAAAATTCACCGTAGCTCAACTACGAAAACTCACAAAACAGTTTATACAACACATGTATAAAAGAGATCCATCCATAAAAATGGAGATATAAAATTATTTTTCATAAAACGTTAAAGAGTTAAGACTCAACCCCGCGGGTTAGCTCCAAACTTTCAAAAAGACATTTTTCACCGTTTTCTCAAAACACCTTGTTTTCAAACCTTCTTTTGAAAACTATAGATACCACGTACGCGAAACATGTATATAACCAAGAAAAAGCATAAAAATCTACTTTTACCCAAAAATCAAGATTTACAGATGAAAATCACATTTGATGTATTTTTTACCTGGTAAAAACACGTATAATCACATATATTACCCTTATACAGTAGTAGGGTCTAGAATCCTACCTCGGAGAGTCAAGAAATTGATGTCTCAAAACTGAATGGCGTCAGAACGAGAATCCGTCTAGATGAATGCAAAGCCTTCGGCCCCGAAGCAAGGATCCCCAAAGGGTTCAACTCAAAACCAAGCCCCGGACCCTCAAAATTAGAGAGAAGGCAGAGAAAATGGGTTAACTTAGCTTGGAAGCAAGAGAATGAAAATATCTCATCCTACTGGGATATTTATAAACTCGCCAAAAATATTTTGTCCAGTCGACCGAACCCCAAAGTTCGGTCGACAGAACCCAAAAAACTCAGTTCAGTCAACTAAATCGAGCCCCTCAGTTGACCGAACGGCGGAGCAGAGAGATTCTCGACGTTTTCAAGACAAAAATAGGTTTTTAAGGTCCAAACAAGACTCTACCAAACCCCAAAATGCGTATAACACAATTATACATGCTGTTCTATCACTTTAAAGCATAAATCATGCATCGATACTATTCATATACTGAAGAAACACACATCAAATATATAAATAACCTAAAAGATAAGGGCCATGATCTCACAATATATTTTATTAATATTACTCTTTTAAACTTTAAAAACTATTTTCGAAATATGCTCATTTCCCCCGTTTCCTACTACTTTTTCGATAATTTTCTTTCATTTCCTCCTTGATAAAATAAGGGATAGGACGAGGGAGCTCATTTCTAACCATGCCTCATCCTATTGTCATCCCTACCAACTAGAATTACAAAAATAATGAATGTGAGAGAATCTTGATGTCATTTTAACTCTTAATTGCTAAATGTCTCGTTTGATAATCTGCATAAATTGAGAGTGATTAATAATGATGTGGAATTAGTATATAGATTGGTAATGAGGTGAGATTAGTTTTTTTTTGTGTTTGATTTAAATAGGATAATATAATGAATTATACAAACTCATGTTTGTTTTGAGTGAGATTGAATAATGTGAGATATGATTATATTTGTTACTTTTTAATACTATCCTTGTAGTAAAAAATTAATAAATATATTTATTTTTTTGCATTTTGACTTGTTTCATTTTTTATTAAATTTTTTAAATTCACTCATTGGAATAATTTTTAAACATATAATTTATAATTAAAAATAAAAAACAATAATAAAAGAAATTAACTCTTGTTTGATTTTTTCATCCTTTTCATTCCCGGTGAAGAATCGAGTGAAAAATCAACTATGAAGAAAAGAGGATGGCAAGGGTGGAGGGTAAGAACGAACGGAGGGGAGATAAGTGGTGGTTGTCGTCACTTCTACAATTTGAAAATATTATCTTATTATACTAGTATGATCTTTTAATTATTTTTAAATTATAAAAGATCGCCACCTCTAAGTTTTAGTAAAAAATAATTAGTAATCACAAAAGTTGTATACTATAAGTTTTGCATCAAAATCAGTTATCGATCGGAAAAAAAAATAATTAAATAAAATTATTTTAAAAATAAAATAAACTTATCCAATCTCTTCATCTCTCTTTTGATTGCACATGATTTTTTTTTGACTCTACACTAATTTATTGATATTGCCACCTTATCACTCTATTGCTACTGTTCTTCAGTGTCGTTACTATACGTCTTGCATTATTGCTACTGATAATCGTACATCATTGTTGTAGCAACAACTTTCTTGTACAAATATAACATTGATGTTATACTTTTCAATGGTTAATTTTTAATTATTTTATAAACGAAACGTTCTAGTCATTCTTTATGGTTTTCAATTAAGTACGAATAAGACATTTTTGTACCTATATTTGGAAAGTATTCATGTATTTTGTTTATCTTTTTGTAAATTTCTTTACAAGTTAGCATAAATTTTAAATAAAATTTGTGTTAATAGCAGTAACAGATTTATTGACTTGTATTTTTTGTAAATATAAAAAAAACATGCTTATATATATATATATATTTTATATTATTTTCTTTTATACCGGTAGGCGAGGGTGGGAGTGATGAAAAGGGTGGAGAGAGGTGGCGGCGACGAGAATGGAGGGCAGTGGTGATGGCGAGGGTGGAGGATGGTGGCGGCAGCACAGGCGAGAGTGTAGGGCAAAGGTGGAGGGCAGCGGCAATGGCGAATGGCCGCAGAGAAATGATGAAACTTGTCTGTTAGGATAAGTGAATAAGAAAGGCGTAGTTTGGATTTTTGTTAATACTTGAAGGTAAAATTGAAAAATAGCCTGTTAAGTAAATTCTAGGACAACCAATAACAACCTAGCTAAATTTTGGCAATCCACCTTAATCAAGGATTTCTAATCCACTGGCTTGCTAATCCAGCCTAGTAATTGCAAAACAAATACTGGATTATTAAGCTCAGCGTATTACTCATACCATCCACTTCTCAAGATCTTTTATCAAACATGGCCAAATAATTGAGTCCCCTGTCTGCTGTGACTTGGTTATGTGTATTGTGAGTATCATTCGAATTTTAATTAGGATTTTATAATTTTATTAGAACAGTTCCTTATTTTGAATTAATCAAGTAGGTTATACGTATAAAAAATTAGGTAACTCGGACATCTTTATTTACATGATTGTAACATATTTCTTTTAAAAAAATTAATTGGTTTATAGAATTTTGAGAATAAAATATAAACAAATGTACACCAATTATATGAATATTAATGTGATTGAACTATGACAAAAAATTTTACACAAATTATTTACTTATAATAAAATATTTTAATTAAATTATAAGATCCTAATTAAAATGCCAATGATATTTATAGTACATTCTTTTGTTATCAAGCCACACCAGGGGATCTCGGTCTCTAAATAATTACGTGAGTGGAATAAGGTATTTCTTTGAGTAGACCAAATGGGAAGATATAAATTTCTTACTTTTTGAAGAAATTGAGAAGAGAAAATAACTCTATATTTTCTGTCTATTGAAACTGTACAATATATGACCTATTTAT
>JAOTRH010000022.1:7413411-7452778 GCA_034768845.1 Heliamphora exappendiculata | reverse complement strand
TGATATACAGACATGGTGGAAGGATGCAGGTTAACCATGTGCAAATTTTTGTTCACGTGTTGGTTAATAAAAAATAGTGTTGTCTAATCCTACTTTTTGGATTTAGATTGTTTATTTTTTCGACTTACAGCTTAAATAAGCTCAGAAAGTGTTTTGAAAAGCGACTTAATTAGACAATTTTTCAAGCTAAAAACAACTTTCTTTTAAGCGGAATCAAACGGAGAACGAACCTATCGGTTACCTAATTCGATCTAAAGATGTGTTCTTCTATTCACTACAAAATTTAAAATGTGTTCGCAACTTAGGCTCCATTTGGATAATTGTTTATTTACTTATTTTATTTTGATTATATTCGTTTTTAGTAAAAAATTATTATTTGATTAGACTGTTATATTTTTTATTATTCTCATCGAGATGACCCAATTAAAAAAGTTTAAAAAATTTAATTAATATCTTACAAAAAGTTCAAAAAGAATAAAAATAAACCAAAATAAGTCGATAAGATAAGTTTTATTACTAATTTTTGTTTTTTTGTTGTGTTTTTATTATTCTGATCGAGACGATCTAGAAAAAAATAGCCAAAAGAATATAAAGTTCAAAAACGGCCAAAAAGACAATGAAATTAGCCCCAACTGGGCCTTATTAGCTGGTAACGTAATTAGATTTTTTTTCCATTTCATAAATTATTTTTACCGTATCAACTGCAAATAAAAACCTGCATTACACACAGATGAACCAAGGGGAGCGCAGATGGGGACGGTTGCCCTCCTAAGTTCTGAAAACAATTATAAAATATGGTAGTATTAATTAAATATTACAAAATTATATAGATTCATCCCTCAAGAATTATATAGGTTCTAAACTAAAATCATACGTTCGTCCCTGATTACACAAATTTGCAAAAGTAAAATAAATTAAGAAAACCATAAACAGCCCCAATTAACTACAAAATTGGACACAAATCTAGTTGCAACAAAAAGATGTTGCTAAATTGTATCGTTTGAGCCACTTTTTTATGAAGAGGAACCCTTTACGAAGAAACTTTGAGTCTATGTACACTTTGTCTCACCCATAGATTGGGAAAATCAAGACTCGTGAGAACCATGGTAACGCTACGAATTAAGGCGGCTCTGAAATGTTAAGAAAAATTAAAATTTAAAGCAGACACTTCTTTAGGTGTGATCTCGTACAATCTCATTTACCATTTGAGATTGTTGTTGAGTGGTAAAGAAAAATCACGGTTCCGCTCGAGCGGGCTAGCACAATGGAAGTCTCGGGTTAGAGACATCTTGAGCGATCAGTAGTCCACTCAAGCGGGCTTGTAAGCAGGAAGTTTTGAGCTAGTGTCCGCTCGAGCGGTCAGGGGTCCGCTTGAACGGACCCGTCGCAAAATAGTTTTTAAGTGCGACGGCTAGGGTTATGTTTTAACGCTAAAGGTTTGTTCTTTGCATGAGTATTGTACATTTTAGCCTTGAGAGATTGTGAGAAAGTCAAGAATAACATCCCTTTTTGTAATCCTCCAATCAATATAATGAAGTGTGATCCCGTGGACGTAGGCACGCCTTACCGAACCACGTAAATCTTGTGTGTGATCGTGTAATTGCTTGTTTTCTTTCTTCTTCGTTATCATTCTGTTTTTTGTGCATTCATGATTGATCTTGGGCGGGATTAGTAATTGCATTCTAATCTCCAACAACTAGTATTTGAGCTTGGTTCGGAGGTTGACGAATATACAAGGTAGAAGAAGAAAGATCGACAAAAATTGAGAAGTTCAACAGTTCAGACTTCGGATATTGGAGGATCCAGATAGAAGACTATTTGTATGGGACGAAACTACACTTGTCGCTCTTAGGATCCAAACCAGATAGCATGAAGGATGAGCATTAGGTGTTGCTTGACAGGCAGATGCTGGGAGTTATTCGATTGACATTGTCCTAGTCAGTAACACACAACATGATCAAAAAAAAGACTACAGCAGATATACGGCGGCACTGTCAAGGATGTACAAAATGCCGTCGGCAAACAATAAAGTATATCTTATGAAGAAACTATTCAATGTTAAGATAGCCAAAGGTACACCCTTTGCACAATATCTAAACGAGTTTAATACCATTACACATCAGTTGTCTTCAGTAGAGATTAATTTTGACGATGAAATCAGGGCCTTGATTGTGTTGGCTTCGCTGCCAAACAGTTAAGAGGCTATGAGAACAGCAGTAAGTAACTCTACTGGTAAGAATAAATTGAAGTCTGATGATGCTGGGGACTTGATTTTGAGCGAAGAAGTTCGCATAATGGATTCAGGTGAGGTATCAAATTCGAGAACGAATGCTAGTACAACTTTGAATGTTGAAGCACAGGGCAGAGGTAATGACAAGAATCAGAACATAGGTAGGTCTAAGTCCAAAAGAGGCAGAAACAAGTCCTGGTCGGGACAACAGCCTGAATGCTGGTGTTGTGGCAAGATTAGGCACATTAAGAAGAGCTGTAGAGAGCAGAAGAAGAAGGCTGACGGTGGATAATCCAAAAGAAGAAGGCACATTTTCTGTCAGCCAATGTTGTAACAAAAAATGTCTAGGATTCTTTGCTCTTATCAGTGGATAATCCTATTAATTCTTGGATACTGGATTCATGAGCCTCTTCTCATACTACGGCGCATCGAGAAATCATGGAAAATTATGTTGCCAACGACTTCGGCAAAGTATATTTGGCAGACGGGGAGGCATTAGATATCGTGGGTACAGAGGATGTCAGAATCAGAGTTTCAAACGGTTCAATATGAAAGATATACAAGGTATGGCATGTACCTAAATTGATGAGCAATTTGATTTCTGTTGGACAGTTAGATGCTGAGAGTCATTTAGTGACCTTTGTTGGTGGCACGTAAAAAGTCACCAAATGAGCTATGTTAGTGGCTAAGGAACGAAGATGGGTACCCTGTACATGACCACAAGTACAAGGGATATAGGGGCACTGGCAGACAGTGGTTCAAACACAAGTTTATGGCATCAGAGGTTGGGACACGAGCGAGAAAAAGATAAGAATTCTGCAATCAAATGGCAAGTTGCTAGGTTTGAAATCTGTAGAGTTTGATTTGTGTAAATGTTGTATCTTCGAGAAACAAAGAAAGGTCAGGTTTCTAAAAGGAGGCAGGATACCAAAGCCAAGCAGGCTAGAGTTGGTACACACAGATCTGTGGGGTCCTTCTCCAGTTGCATCTCTTGGAGGCTCGCAATATTATGTGATATTTATTAACGACTCCAGTAGGAAGGTATGGGTTTATTTTTTAAAAAATAAATTTGATGTGTTTGAAGTTTTCAAGAAGTGAAAAGCATTGTTAGAGACTAAAATTGGGTTAAAGCTGACGTATCTGAGGTCAAATAATAGAGGTAAATACACCGGCAGAAAATTCAGGGAGTTCTGCGCAACTAGTGAAATCAGATGGGAGATGATAATTCCAGGGACGCCACAGCAGAATGGTGTGGCTGAGCGGATGAACAGGACGCTAAATGAGAGAGCCAAAAGCATGAGACTACATTCTGGGCTACCCAAGTCCTTTTGAACTGATGCAGTGAACACAACAGCCTATCTTCTGAATCGGGGACCATCAGTACTGATGGGTTTCAAAATACCAGAGGAGGTATAAAGCAGAAACGAGGTGAACTTATCCTTTCTGAAAGTCTTTGGTTGCACGTCATATGTTTATATTGATTCTGATGCAAGAAGTAAATTACAACCAAAGTTTAAAGTCTGTTATTTTATTGGATATGGTGATAACGAGTTTGGCTACTGGTTTTGGGAGACAAAAATCGAAAGATCATCAGAAGCAGGAATGTGGTGTTTAATGAACAGGTGTTGTACAAAGACAAGTCAAAGGTTGAGACAGACAGTGCGTTGCTGGAGACGATGAAATTCGATTTTATTGACTTAGATGACATTTCTGAGGGAGCCAAACAGAATGGGGATGAGAAAGGCAAGGAGAACGTGAACCCACAGGTGAAACACAGTACACCAATGACAGCAGTCAGGAGGTCTTCCAGGAGCATCAGACCGCCACAGCGGTTTTCACCGTCCCTGTTTTACATATAGCTCACTGGCAGTGGTCAGCCAGAGAATTATGCAAAAACCTTGCAGACCGAGTGTTCGATAAAGTGGGAGTTAACGATGAATGATGAAATGAATTTCTTGCTAACAAACCAAATATGGGAGCTGGCAAGTTTGCCAGCTGGCAAAAAAGCGTTGCACAACAAGTGGGTCTACAGAGTGAAGGGAGAACATAATGGCGCAGGCACTACATGGTAAGATTAGTTGTCAAAGAATTTCAGCAGAAGAAAGGAGTTGATTTCACTGAAATCTTCTCCCTAGTTGTGAAGTTGACAACAATCAAAACAGTGTTGGGAATTATTGCTACAGAGGATCTATTTCTGGAGCAGTTGAATGTCAAGACTGCGGTTCTTCACGGTGAGTTAAAAGAAGACATATACATGTTCCAGCCTGAGAAATTTGTAGTAAAAGGCAAGGAAGACATGGTTTGCAAATTGAAGAAGAGCTTATATGGTCTGAAATAAGCTCCTATGCAGTGGTACAAGAAGTTTGATAGCTTCATGCAAAGTACTGGGTTTACCAGGCTAGAGGCAGATCCTTGCTATTATGCCAAGAGTTTTGACAGCTCATACATCATTCTGCTACGGTACGTAATGATATGCTCATTGTTATGCCGTACATCGAGGAGGTCAATAACCTGACAAAGCAGCTGTTAAAGAAATTTGCCATGAAGGATTTGGGAGCTGCCAAGAAAATCTTTGGGATGAGAATAATTAGAGACAGAACCACAGGGACCGTGAAATTATCCTAGGCAGAGTATGTGAAGAAGATACTGAGCAGGTTCAAAACGAATGGTGTAAAACCTGTCAGTACACCTTTAACTAGTCATTTTAGGCTAACAAAGGATCAGTCTCCGAAGATGGAACAGGAGTAGAAGCACGTGAGTAAAGTCCCATATGCATCGGCTATTAATAGCCTGATGTATGCTATGGTCTATACCAAACTAGATATCGCACATGCAGTTGAAGTAGTTAGCAGATACATGAGCAATCGAGGGAAACAGCATTGGATGCCGTCCAATGAATTCTGAGATATTTGAAGGAGACTACAAATATATTCTTATGTTTCACGAGGACATGACTGAAGTTGCAAGGCTATGTGAATGCCGACTTAGCCGATGATATTGACAGTAGAAATAGTACCACTAGGTTTGTCTACACTTTGGGTGGCACAGCAGTGAGTTGGGCTTCAAAGCTGCAAAAGATTGTGGTGCTTTCTACTACAATGGCAGAGTATGTTACAGTGACAAAGGCTGAAAAAAAGATGGTGTGGTTACAGAGTCTGATGGCTAAGTTGGGCAAGCAAATTAACAGGGGTACACTTTTTAGTGACAATCAGAGTACCATTTTTCTCACCAAAAATTCAGCATTCCATTCCAGGACGAATCACATACAGCTGCGATATCACTTTATTCGCTCTTTACTGGACAACAGTCAGTTGCATCTTAAGAAGATTAGCGGGGCGAAGAATTTAGCTGATATGTTGACGAAAGGTGTCGACACTGATAAACTGAATTGTGCTCAACTTCAGTTGGTCTTCATGGTTAGAAGACAGAAGATGGGTCACACAGGGCTCTTTGAGTTTGATGGTTGATTCAAGGCAGTTGATGTCGTATTGGGATTTTCTCACGGTTTTGAGCGGTTTTACTTTAAGTGGGAGAATTGTTGAGTGGTGAAGAAAAACCACGATTTTGGGTTGAGCGTTCGAGCGGCTATAGGTCCGCTCGAGCGGACTAGCACGATGGTAGTCTCGAGCGAGGGGCAACTCAAGCGATCAATAGTCCGCTCAAGCGGGCTTGTATGCAAAAAGTCTCGGGCTAGTGCCCGATCGAGCGGTCAGGGGTCCGCTCAAGCGAACCCATCGCGAAACAGTTTTTAAGTGCAGCGGCTAAAGTTATATTTTAACGCTAGAGACTTGTTCTTTGTGTGAGTATTGTACGTTTTAACCTAAAGAGACTGTGAGAAAGTAAATAACAACATCTCTATTTGTAATTCTCCAATCAATATTGTGAAGTGTGATCCCATTGACGTAGGCACGTCTTATCGAACTACGTAAATTTTGTGTTTAATCGTGTGATTGTTTGTTTTCTTTCTTCTTCGTTATCATTCCGCAGTTTATGCATTTGTGATTGATTTTGGGCAGAATTAGTAATTGCGTTCTAATCTCCAACAACTGTATAGATAATTGAAATATTGCAAGGAATTTGAGATTTAACAAAATTGATCAAGCAAGGCTAGGAGACCAAACTGTACTGTAAATCCAACATAATTAAGTCAAAAAGAGAGATACACGCCTCTGTTGCCAACCTACGAACGCACGAGGACAAATTTCACTAAAGAAGAATCAGTCAGTTGAAAGATGGTTTTCGATAGTTTTTGACGATGCATTAAATGTAAGATAACTCACTTTTTCAATCTCGTATGCATCAGTTGCCTATAGTTTGGGAAACAATTCACAATTAGTAATCCAAAATTTTAATGAGCTTCGAAGTTGACATTATGCAAGCTAGAAAAACCTCACTTACTAGTTCTTTGTCGGCTTACATCAAATGGTATTGCTAATCGCGATTCATTTGGTAGCGATTAAAGAACAAATAAAAAAAAAGCTACAATAAATCATAATATACTTTTTAATACAATTTTTTTTATCTATGATTCATCATTTCGATTTAGTAGGCGATGGTTAGTATTTTCTATTTCAAATTATGACACGAACTTCAAAACTACATCAAGTGTGGATAAGTATAGTGTGGATTTTGAAATTAAAAAAAAAAAAAAAAGTGTGGATGAGTAGAGTCTCTATTCCTTTTCCAAGTTGTGATCTCAGACTGCAAGCTATAACATTGAAAAATCAAATGTATTTTAAATTGCTGACCATCAAATCGTTTAAAAGTTTAAACAGTTAGAAAAAGAAAAAAAAAAGCAAATTTATTATTTATGTTCTCTATACCCCTCACATGTTTTCAACTTTTCTGTAAAATTGAACCAAATAAGCACCCACACGCATTATAAGCCTATGTTTGGATTAAAAAGTTTTGAGTTTTTTTTGTTTTTTATGAATTTTATTTTATATTTTGGTTTAAGTTTCGTACTTTTTTTATTCCTTATAATAAGAGGATTTTAAAAAGTATACACATTAGGGTTAAGTTTGGAAAAAATTTACTAAAAATGAAAAAACTAGAAAAATAAGCCAAAAAACCTGCTAAATTGGCTTTTTTCTGTCTTTTATGAACTTTTTTTTAGGTTTTGATAAAAAAAAAATTACTTTTCCATTTTTTTATGACGAGAAAAATCTAGAAAGTCTACTCGTTTAGGTTAATGCTAAGAAAAGTTCATTAAAAACAAAAAAAATTCATTAAAAAAAATTAATCCAAACGCAAGTTAAATGTCAAGCAGGTCGTAAAAGTTACATAATTTATTATAGCTTTGATATCACATTCAATCATTGATTACCAACTTATCTAAAAGCCTAACTTATTATTTAAAATATATATAATTTTATTATTTAATTATCAATAAATAAATAATAACTCTAAAAGCAAAGAACAAAAGTCAAGGATCGTCCCAAAAAAATGAGATTGGGTCACTGGAGAGGAAATTCAAGTCGTGTTTGGTGAAGGTGAAAACGATATCTGGACTTATTTTGCATATTATCTTATCCAATTCAAGTCTGCATGCCAACTTTTAAGGGGTTACTGCTGTATTACCGGACTTGCATCTTTTTTACAATGATTCGTGTGAACAAGGATTTATCAAATAATTGGCCACGTTTGGGTAAAATTGACTTAAATTTTTTTGAATTTTTTCATCATTTAACTAAAACTTGTGCTTTTCTTCATTATTTCACAAGGAAAAACCGAGAAGGTAAAAAAATTAATGATCTGATTAAAAAAATTACTAAAAACAAAAATAAATAAAATAAAATCTAATTTATTAATTTATTTTTATCTTTTCTGATTTTTCTTTTATTTTGATGAAAATTTTGTACTTTTTTGGCTTGTCCTTGGCAAAAAAAACTTAAAAAAGTATAATAGTTTAATTAAATAATAAAAAAATTTATTAAAAACAAAAATAAAAAAAATAAAATAAATAAATAAATCATTATTTCAACCGTAACCCAATGTACAAACCGGCGTACAAGACTCAAATCGCTCCCAAACGCTAACCAAATGCATCATGAAAAGTGACTGGTAACCAGATCGAGAACATTATTGGTGTTTAAGAATACTATACTGCTGCCGCTGCTAATAGGATGTAAATTATATTTTATAGTAAAAATTATAATTATTTGATAAATATTATAATTTATAATTAAAATTTTAAAAAATAATTATAAATTATAACAAAAATTATGAATATTTAAAAAATTTTATAACTTGTAACTAAAATTAATAATAAAAAATTAAAAATTACTAACAATGGCATTTACACCCCTATTCAATCCGAACACCCCTATTCAATCCTTACCTTACAAACATGGCCTCGTGATTGCCACAAACTCCTTATAATTCACATCACAAACTCCTTATAATTCACATCACAAACTGAGTTCCAATATTTAAGGGCAAACCGTGCGTGATCGCGTAGTCTTAAGGAACAAACGTGAGCCACATCCCTTAGACCACCGAATAATTGCTCCAAACAGGATCATCCCTTTCATCTTTCAAATTTGCAGCAATTCTTGACTCTGCATATAAATTGTATTTTACTTTGTATATATCCTTTTTTTTTGTATATATCTTTTTTTTGCAAGTTTCTGAGCTTAATATGAAAGCCATACAAACACATTCAATACAGAACCTAAAGTAACAGCTTTGGAGAAGATGGGAAAACTTTTCTACCAAGATTAATGATAATTGGTGATTTTATGTACACTACAATACAACGGATAGGTGAAGGGCAGATACCCAACCTACCCCAACAAAGAAGGGAAGAACAGGCAAATACCTGAAAAATTAAATGAAACGATAATATAAATTATGAGATGGGATGAGAAAGGATATTGAAAAAAACACGGGGTAACAAGGTCACTTGCTTCCAAAATAGGGTTCTTCTGCTTAACCTAAGAAACGTTTCCTTCACAATTTCCGGCCGCAAAAACTTTCGCTAGAAAACTTCCTCCAATAATGTTGCTAAATTTGGGAGGACGGTGAGACACCACCTCCCTCTGATCGATGGGCAGCCTGGCCAGAGACCGATGACTTGTCGGACCCACGAACATTATACCGTTCGTAAACCTTTTCTCGGTTCTCTGACCACCATGTCTCCGCTTGGTGCTCGCCAAACCTTCTCCGGCTGCATATGCAATTATAAATATCAGAATGCAGCAGCAGGGTATAAAATCAAATGTTTTTACATAAAAACTTGGAACCAAAGAGAAGGCTATTCAGCAGGCATGTACATAAGGCAGATCCACATATAGGACGAATTCTGAGATTGCCCGAGAAAGGCAATGAGAGAAAAATAAATGTTTTAGTTTTTTTTTTTGTGTGTTCAGCTGTCGTGGAAAATGCGGGCCCCACTGCAGTTTTCTTAGAGAAACGTTTTTCCACAACAGATTTTTGCAAAAACTATAAGATTGTGCATCATGGGAACATTTAAAATTAAATTTTTTTATCAACTTTCTTACAAACTAAACAGGTAATGGAAGTTAATTCCCTCAGTTCCTTTTCATTTCTTTTCCTTGAATTTTGGTCGTGGATCATTATTCTTGTATAATTTTCAAAGAGCCTTAGACTGACAAAAAGAATAAGTAAAATAAGATTGGGGTTATAAAACATATGCCATGGAAACTTATGTCAACAGCATGAATATATTAGCCTGTGTTTGGGCTAACTTATTTTTGTGGCTTTTTGGCTTAAAAGTCAAAAAAAAGCCAACTGGTTTGGCTTATTAAGTTTTTTCTCACTTTTTTCCTACTTTTTCTACATGATTTGACATCTACTTTTTTACAAAAAAAAACCAAAAAGCATAAAATCCACTAAAAAAAACTAATCCAAACACAGGCTTAGTGCGGTGGAAGTACCAAATCATCTAAATATCATCAGGGCATTTTAAAAGTAGCTTCTGATATCGTGGAAGCACAGTCGTCTAAATGTCATCGGGAAATACTAAAAGTAGGCTCTGATATCAGATCAGATGATAGCTGCTATATGCACAATAAATAGCCACATTTCTATACAAAATGAATTTAATTAAAAACCAATACATTTACCTGAAACGAACTCGTTTAAGATCTCTAGTTCCATCCCGGAGAGCCACGAGTGTTATGTACACACCTGGCTCATACTGTTCAATCCATTCAGCCTCAACTTGCTGAGCATTACCAGCCAATGCCGAATTCCTAGAGCCTGTGTCGTCCCCATCTTGGATGGGTCCAGACTCCATGCGATCAGGAGCCTCCAACAGACTAACCCCTCCACTACCATTTGGAAGTCTGAAATCTGGATGGTCATCCCTCCCACTACTGGGCAAAATGCCCTGGCTTTGATGGTATGGGTTTGTTTCCTTGCCTCCAGGTTTGTACCTAGGCAATTCACCGAACTTCTGCATTCCATTTATGGTAGCAGGGTCAGTTCCCAAGGAGGAGGCCAAGGGAGAGCTGTCGATTGAATCAGAATGAAATATTCCATTTGCATCAGGGTAGTGAATGCCATTTGGCTCCAAGCCATTCGGTAGGTGAATTGCCCTTATGCTATCAGAATCATATACCTCAGGTGGCAACCTCTCAGCCATATCTTTGAGCTGGAATAGCAGATAAAGAACTAAAGATCAAGCATTCACACTCTAGTAGAACGAGAAACAGAAAGCAATATTTGCAAAAGAAATTAAGGGGTAATTAGCAGCACAAACTTGGAATCGATTAGAAAGAATCCATAACTTGTAACAATTTAATAATTAGAATATTGGGCATTGAAAAACTAAGAACATTGAAACTAGTACAAAGTTCTCTAATTGCCAACACTTTGTTATTTTGAGGGACAAGATAATGATATGATAACCATTGCATCATAAAAGAAGTAGCCAGACCAAAAAATTATATTGGCAATCGGACGGACGAGGAGTGGGGGGCGAATAAACCTAATATGTGATTCCCATACAATCCCCCCTTATTGTACGACAGTCACATATCTCCCTTCTCTGTAACTTCAACACACAGCTACATGAATAATAGGTCTCCACAAATTCCCTTAAAAAAATAGTTTACAGGAAAACTAACCTGTGCTGTAAGTGATTTAATCACTTCCTTCGCAGCTTTAGATTTAGCAGATTCTTCTGCAGCTACCATCATAGCTTCCTGAGCTTTCTTTGTTGATTTTTGAAGCTCCAATTCTTGAAGTTCACACCGATGCCGGAGGCTCTCAACCTGTGTCATATCGATTATGATTAAAATAAGAAGCCAAATTTGAAATGATCTAATTTTCTTTAAAAAAAGTAGAACATTACCTGTGCACGTAATTGGTAAACTTCTTGATTCAAAAGTTCGTTTGTTTTCTTCAAACTATCAACAATACTTTTGGAGAAGGAAAGTCCAGTTGTTGTAGGAACAGGTGTTGCAGAACGTGGAGGGCTAGGTTTCCTAGAGAATGGTGATACAGGCCTTGAACTAACACCAGATGGCGTAAGAACTGGTATGGGAACTGTTCGACGCAGATCAACAGCAGTAGACATAACCACGTCTTTCATCTGTAATAAAGAAGGTGCTTGAGAGGGGCGACCTAACGAGATTGTATCAGCTTTCTTTCCTTGCTTGGCTGCTTTGTTATCTAATTGCTTAATTAAATCAAGGTTAGAGGGCATCGCTGTCTTGGTCAATCTTATCTCAGCCTTGTCTAACCTATCCTTGTTTTCACCTGAAAGACGTGGTATGACATTCCTTCTGTTATTGGCAGCAGCTTCTGCCACCTTGCTCAGCTTGGCATAACAGGAATCACATACACGATATGGTCTCCCGGGATTAGGAGCCAGGGCTGCTCTTAGTACTTTTCTCGAACTACAAGAATGGCAGTGCACAAGACCACAATTGTAGCAATTGTGCCTCTTCCGAGTAAACCCAAAAGCCTGTCTACAAGCGGAGCACTGAGACTGCTCAGCACCAGAAACCCATCTGTGAAGACATATAGCAGCGGTGTAGTTTGAACCACAAGCAATAAATTTAACGTGTCTATCCTTCAAAGCTTCAACCAACGTTGGCGTTTTCCGATCTTCTACATCTCCATGGCCCAGCCTACCATTAGCTCCCTTTCCCCATGTATAGACCTCATTCCTGTTTGTTAATGCTGCCACATGATATGCACCACAGGCAATCTCTTCAACAGATTCCGCAAGAAATTTATCTTCCACCAAGCAAGGTACTTTTCCATCAGATTGGGTATTGCCTAGCTGACCATAAACAGTGCTTCCCATCGTAAAAACATGTCCTGAAGTGGTCAACCCAACAGTTAAACTATGCCCACAGGCAATTTTGTGGAAATTGTATTCAATGAGTGTTGGCACACACGAAGGTTTAAGCCGAGGTTCCTTGTCTCCGTGGCCAAGGCGATTTTTATCTCCATCGCCCCATGTAAACAATTTACCAGAAGGAGCGCTAGCACTAGACGGGGTAACATCCACAATGGCAGCCGTATGCCACACTCCACATGCCACAGCAATTGTCCTCAACCCCAACAGAGATTCCACCTCTCTTGGATATGAAAAATTTTCCCTGTCTCCATGGCCCAAGACACCAAAAGTTCCATCACCAAATGTGAAGAGCTGACCTGTTGATGTTACCAAGGCAGTGTGCCATGGACCACAAGTTACCATAGCAACTTGAAGTCCCTCAAGAGGACCAGAAATTCTTTTCGGTATCCAGTGACTCAAATCAGTACCGTGACCAAGAATCCCAGCATTATGTGTGCCATCTCCCCATGTATAAAGTTCACCCCCAACCGTAACAGCACAAGTGTGAAACTCTCCACATGCAACAAAATCAACACTACAAAATGCTAAGGATTCAACAAAATGAGGTTGCGTAACATCTTTAACAACACCATGGCCAAGCCGTCCTCCAGATTCTTCACCCCAGGTAAAAACTTCACCTTGCCTGCTGACGAGGGCAGCATGCCTAACCCCACAGGCTATATGACGCACATCCAAAACTACATTGGACTCTAACGGCCTCGGAAGAAGTACATCAACTCTTGTACTCAACGAATTGGCACTTTTATCAGCCCCAACCTTGACAACATTATCACATATAACCTCACCCCATATGTACACATCCCCTAATGCATCACAATCATCTGGAGCAGAACCATGACTTGAAGTGCTTGGGGCACTCGATACACTAACTCGAAAAGCATCTGAACCAGATCCTTTCACTTGCATACTTGCTTGGTCCAAAACTACATGTGACCTTTCAGAATGGGTAGGATTATGAGGTCGATAACTCTTGGGAGAAGTGTTTGTATTGGAACTAATAGAAACTTCTGGGGAGCTAATATCTCGCGTAGCACTAACAGAACTGTCACTCGGACTGTTTGATGTCAAGTCTTTATTATCCTGAAATCAATTGACCAAATCCTTAGCATCAGACATGATATGGCTGCTGCCAGCACAGCAGGAGTAAAAACGATCAGGATAATTAGGTAATGCAACTTTAACAAATTTCAGCATATGAATTTCCAACAATTGATCTACACCAAAAATATATATAAATATATATGAACAACAATTACCCAACAATAATCCAAAGCCAGGACCTTAAATTTTCAGTTGCAATTGCATCGGTATTATATTGTGCAGATTTGCCTATAAATACAGAACTGAGTAGCAGTAAGACTGCCCATAGATCAAATGGAATTGCCACTAATGTCACCTATCAGATTAACATCCATGATTTGAAAAGCTTATATTTTGTAAAATGAGAGATTATGTTGATTAAATATGAAAATCAGAGAAAAGTACTTTGAACCCAAAAGTTAATTTAAACACAGAAAACACACAAGATTGAATGGAAATCGTAGAGGACTACACAAGATAATAGCCAGTTTGGAAAAGCTAAGGGAATGTTCCGTTCATTTTTTTCAGGGAGTTTTTTGAGGGGTTGACTTAAACCATTATTTAATTTAATTCTCCAAGTGGCGAGCCTTCAACACAAATAATGTGACCTTGACCAATTAATTACATCAACTTAAAAATAATAACTACTTCTTTGAACATTTTGAAAAACTGAAATAAAAGTTTCAAAAAAGATGAGCTTAACATTTTTGTGGGATTTTAGTGCAAAATCTGTTCCCAAAAGAATTCAAATTTTGTTTCACTTAAAACATATGAACGCAGCCTAAGAATTCCAAGGGAAAAAAACATGCAATGCAGTAACTTATTTAGCTGGAATAGATCACGTGTTAGTAAAGAGGCATTAAGCTTTCACTTTCCAACATGAAAACTTCACAAGAAGTCAAAATGAACTAAGTAGATCCCTTAAGATAGTCGTACTTTTTTCAACAAGCCACGTAAATTGGTCTACACAATGCTATGGACAAAAAGGCTAGAGCAGAATAACCAAGGACATGTATAAATTCCAAGCCTAGATAGGTTTCCTGACTAAGCTGTCGCAGCTGCAGATAAAGATAAAGATGCTTGTTCATTTACAGGCTATACAGCATAACCAATATATGCCCCAATATGAAAATTGATATAAATACAAATTCAGGAAGTAGGTTTACTTCAAAATAGAGGCCTCCATCACCCCATCCATCAATTTTGGATCGCCCACCTTGACCAGAGGATATTAATGCTTTGAGGCCCGCAATCCACACCTCCGCCTCAACTTTGTCCTTGCAGATCTAAATGACCAACATACCACACTTACAACTCAAGCAGAAAACAAATTATTGAAAGGCGTTGATCACGATATTAAGAACAAAAGCTATATATTCAACACCAACCAGATCAAGAGATCTTTTTCCGTTGTTGTATATAAGAGAAAAGGACAAGTAGTCCTTTTCAGGGCGCAGATAGCGTTGGAAAACAGCCTGGTAGTGCCCAAAAAAATATCGTTAGACTAAAGTTAAAGGTTTGGAAAATGTTAGTTCTAGAATCATTTATGCTCTAATTATTTGATGAAGAAGAGTAATAATAGATAGATAGAAGCAGACAAATCTCACAGTTCTTTGTCCAGGAATGATTCTCGAAACTGCAGCTAACTTCAAACTCCTCTCACCACTAGCAGAAATCCAAATCAAAGATGATTCATCCTGTGAATCGTGGATAAAAGATGAGTTGCTAGTGCACAAAATAAATGAAGAAAGTTTAATGGTGTGCGTTTAGCTATCTCACTATTACGAGTGTAAGCCAGAACAGTGGAAAATCCCAGACGTAACAGTGTTATTCTCAAGAAAAACATGATGACCCTTATTTATCATATCAGTACCACAATAAACTTGAAGTGTGTCAAATCTGAAAATGTATCAGTGAACAACGGGTTATTCTAATTGCCACAAGGATGACCCTTATTTATAAGGATAAGGGTGACCCTTAAAACATACAAGGATGACCCTTATTTATCATATCAGTACCACAATAAAGTTGAAGTGTGTCAAATCTCAAAATGTATCAGTGAACAACGGGTTATTCTAATTGCACACAACTTTTCTTTGGACACCCATCTTATGTATTGAGAAACTTGTATACCATGCATTAACACTTATGCAAGTAGGTGTTCAAAGAAAAAAAGTGTGCATTTAGAATCACCCCCGGACAAGAACGCATTGTGCACTCCACAATGACTGTGTCATTACAACATCCATTAGCACAAGAAACTATATATATACTAAAAAACACTTAAACCAAGATCACTGAGAAGGAGGCCAAACACGTTTTTTTCATACTCTTAGATCATTTGTTGGACATGTTAAAAATATTCAAATTATACAGCAGAATGGTAGTGGACCATCAAGCCAATCAATCTAGCCTGACCATAAAAGTACCACAAGACAGCCGAGTCAACTTGTGGAGCCAGGAGCCAGCCAGAAACAAGCTTAAGCCTTTTGGTTGAGAAAAGGGCCAAGTTTGAGTCACAAAATGACTGTCATCACTGCGGACACTCCCAGCAAATTTCAAATTTAGCCTTTCATTCAAAAAGTAGCACTAGCTTTTTTTGTAGGTTGCAAGTCTGAGGTGGTCAACGTACAAAGAAATTGATTATAAATGTGTATATCATGTTGTTCAGAGAACAAGATTGGAGTTGCAGGAAATTTATTAGAACAGAGGTATATATCAGGGTTTACTACCAGACATAGCCTTATATATGATCTTAGATGCAGTAATGGTCATGACTGCGGTGGTCCATCCTACAAGTATTGGTCTAACAAGAATCAGTTAAGGAACCAGGAAATTTTTTAACCCCAGCAAACTCCAAGTACTAACTGAAACACTTTTTTCAAACCAAGTTTGCTATATTTCAAGGTTTTTTATGGTTATTACTGAAATGAAGATACGTAGAAATATAAATTTTAACAAGTGTTAAACTTGATATTGGCCTCTAAGACAATGTTTAACAAGAACTACTGTATTATTGGTCTGCTTCCTACTATTCATAGCTAAACTGCAACTAAAATAGAGAAACATAGACACAATAACCAGAGAAAAAAATAAATGCATGGCGCAAAAGATCATCAAATGGTGTCAAATCTTTGACAAAGAAAACCAACCTGAGTTCTTCAATAATAAAACTACCATGAAAACACTACAGTTTTCTTTGTTTGATAAGGGTAATATAGAATAATAGAAGGAAAAGGGAAAAGCTCGTTTTAGGCTTTATTTGAATTAACCTCTTATGATAAGAATGAAACCCAAGTATTATGAGATCACTTAAAAAATATCATTCAATAGATTGCAACCGCTTATATTGTCAACCACATTATAACACCATCGCATACATAAACCAGCCACGAAGTTTGAATTATATTCTGACCAATATTTAAGTTCCTAAGAGGAATGGAGCTATCAGATACATGTGTTCATGTTTACCTAATAAGATTCTGTCTCTCTTTGACCTTCATGACTATGTTATATGGCTTAGACGATGCATTTTAACTGTAAGTCTGCTTATCCTAGTCTTACCAGTTCTTATTTTTGCATAGTTCTTAAATTTATCTTCTAGACTTGAGATGCTCACATGATATTTTTAACTTTTTGAGCAGTCTTGGCAGCATATTGTTGTGTCTAGGCTGAGACCCCGACAGAAGATCAATAGTTCAATCACAACAATGTGTAACACAACCAAATCTCATACCTAAATTTTTTACCCATCATGTGTATGACATTGTGCAATATAGTTCACTGTCTCTCATTTTATACCAGCCAAGGCAGTAATGTTAAACATGTCCTGTTTTGCATCCAAGCAACATAGCTTACCATTCATCTTAACAATTTCCACAAAAGGAATTGAGTAAAAGCCAAAACATATGTAAGTTACAGTACTATAACACATAATTAGTAAACCCTAATACAATGTACTAATCAGAAACAACACACCAGCATATTACACTTCCTAATTCAAACATCATATATAGAACATCAAGCATCATCCCAGTTACTACCAAATTAATGAATTACAGAATGGACGCCTAACAGTCACAATCATGTCTCTCTGAAAGTTCTAAGCTCAACGCCTTTTTGTTCTCAGAATATGTGGATGCCCCACAATAAGACATATAAAAAAGAAATAAGCATCAAACTTACATTAGAAAGCCTAAATGGGCAAAATTTAGGTTTTCCCTTACGACCATATTTAAGTAGTTGAGTACCCTTCTTCAGAGCAACTAATGCCTGCAAAAGAGAAACGATGGTTTAAATTTATGCATGAATTGTGATTCATAGAGCTAATAAAATAAAATTGTGAATTGTAAGATTTTGATTGCCGTGACAAAAAAAAAGGACTATGAAAACAGCCATTTAGTAACGAGTCTTGAACAGCTGCAATAATCGCGAATACAACTGTGGAAGTGTCCACATTTTTAACTCTTAATTATATGATTAATATGTCTGACCCCACCCTAATTTTGTAATGCAAATCTGACATTTGCTTCAAGACCATGTCTTATAGAACAAACAAACACAGATAATGACATTGAAGTAGAGACGCAATCTGGCTATGCAAAGATGGAACTAAAGTAAGCGTGCCCTTAGATCCAAAGTCAGAGCACAATAGCTATCATTCATTTAACAGTCCGCATAGTTGAATAATCTTTCAGCAAAAAAATGCACTCCTCTATTGTCTTGTTCGCATTTCAAATCTGAATACTAAATTTGTTTGCAGAATATAAATCAAATGAACCATTATTTATGCCGGTTTCACACGAAAAAGCAAAACCTGCAATAAATATTAAACGAATTGAATGAAAACGATAGGATTCTTCTCAATATTGATAACTAGTAAAACTGTGCACAACAAGTCAGGCAGAAAAACGCAGCCAGTTCCCTACTTCCTCACCAAATGTTGCAAAATCCAAAATTAAAAAATCTAGTGTGTTTAACTTGTTTTTCACCCAAGATCAGTCAATCAAAATCTGGATAAAGATGAAATTGAAGCAGAACAACTAAAATCCAACAAAAAGCTCTCAAATTTATCCATTTTTGCCATCGACAAGTACAATACACTTAAGCACAAACATATATATATACATATATATATATATATATATATATATATACAACGAACCTGCTCGATGTCACGGTCGGCATTACCGTAGCTAAAAAGATCTGCCATTCCATGTGAGAGATTTACCGGAACGCCACCACCCGCTGCGATTAGTCTCAGGAGTTCCGGTCATCATCAACAACGACGACGACCACACTCTCTTCGGAGTACAATACCATCAACCTTCACATCTCCTCACCAAACTCTCTCTTTCTCTCGTCAAACACACAGGTTCCCCGGCCTCCAAGCCTGAAAATTCACAGATCTGCCTCTCCAATCCGAACTCCAACGAATACCGTCCCGGCCGAAACCCTAGCGTCTCCCCTCAAAACCAAAGTCAACCGTCTTGGAGGCAGCCGTGGACTGGCGAGGACTAAGAGAGAGTGGCCACGGAGTAGGTGAGAAAAAAGCAGTTTTCCGGCCAATGGAGAGCAGTTCTCAGGCAGGGATAACGCCGGAAGACCACCGGCGGCTCCGGCGACAAGACGACGACGACGGCGAAGAGAGAGAGGAAATCTCGAACCGTTGAGAGGAGAGGTAAAAAAGAATCGGATTTAAGTTGGTGGTCGCGTCCGCGCAAGTACAGAGTCAAAGATGAGCAAAAAAGCGTGAAATCGCCTGAGAACGAAAAGAAATGAGGAGACATTTCCAAAGCCAAAGCCAATCTTTTAATTTTATTAAAATAAAAATATAAATTAACTAAATGCCTAAATATACACGAATATACATATATCTATATATACATATACTACTTCTAGAAGCTGGAGACGCTCTCTGTACTCGCGCTCGGATTGGGTGACTTGGGCCTGACTAAAGGGTCCGTTTGGCAACTTTAGTTTTTTTTTGGCCTTTTGACTAAAAATATAAAAAAATAATATAGTTTATTTGGAAAAAAAAGTAAAAAAATAAAAAATTTAAAAAGTCAAATCAAAACACTAATTTTTAAAATATTTTGTTTAAACTCCAATTACTTTTAAAATACAATAATACATCTTATTTATAACTTATTTATTATTACTATCAATTATATATAATTGTTAATATCGAATATATAGAAGGTTAAAATTATCTAATTTAAACAAAAAATAAAAAATTATTTTTTTATCTAAACAACTATATATAAAAAAGCTAACTTAAATACTAAATTACCAAACAACTTATTTTGAATTAAATTTTTTTTTTTTGACTAAAAATATAAAAATAATAATTTTTAAGTTAATTACCAATCCGGCCCTAAATTTTGTAACTTTAGCTTACTTTTGTCGAACTTTCTTTATATTAAAATTTTTTTATTTTTTTAAATTGTATTAATGGAAAAAATAAATAACATAAAATTAAATTTATTAACTTATTTTTTAAAAGATTTTTTATTTTAATTAAAAAAATTTCTTTTTAACTCACCTCAAAGAGAGTAGTTAAAAATTATAATACTTTGATTAAATAATAATAAAAATATATTTAAAACAAAAATACATCAAATAAAATAAATAAAATTTATATTATATATTATTACAAACGTTATTAGTTTTTTTGAACTTAAATGTCTTAATCCAAATTTTTTTAAATTCTTAATTTAAAAAATATAACTTTACGTATGTAAACAAATCATTAGTTCTTTTATAAATCATTAATAATATGATTAATATGGCAGCATCATTTAATTTCTTAATTTGTCATATTTACTTGATATTATATATAGAAAGTGAGTCAAATGTCAAACATAATATTATTAAAAATTAAAACACAATCTATATTTTGATCAAACAATATTTTAAATAGTACTATTGTATCAACATACTAATAAAATGTATGTAGCACAATTAATAAATATTTTCTTATATTTACATATTTTATTTGACACCATATTCTCCAATTTTCTTTTATTTAATTATAAATATTTCTTTTTAATAGTATTTTCATATAATTAATAAAATAGTAGATAGTTTCTTTTTTCCAACATGTAGTATAATTTTTGTGAAATAATTTTTAAGGCTAACAGTTTAAGATTTTTAAATTATATAGATGCATGATGTTTTTTGTGTGAATTTTTTTATTGATTAAGTTTGGCCAAATTATTTATATAAAAATTACATATATAGTTTGCAAAATAAAAATTATTTGGTGAGCTAAATTGATTTAATATTCACTTTATTTAAATTTTGAACATATGGTGCTTGATTTTACTAGAACTAATAGCGAATAAATTGTAACTTATAATAAAAGTTGTAAGTATTTTGTAAAATTTATAATATGTAGTTAAAATAGAAGAAATAATGAGTTATAAGTTGTAATTAAAGTTATCTGTGTTTGAAAAAAATTATAACTTATAATTAAAATTAGTAGCAAAAAATTAAAAACTGTTACCCGTAGCGTTGCCAAACACCTCTTAGCTATCATATGAATTGGTTTCAGCAAAATACTAAGAAATATTTTTTAAAGTGAATGCTCCATTCTAACTTTATTACAATATTAAAAAAAATTATTGACATTAGTTTTAAATATATGCTATATTGGCCTTGTTTGGGCAAAGTTGCTTATTTACTTATTGGCTTATAAATTTAAAAATAAATCACATCGTTTGGGTAACTAAATAAGTCAAAAATAAATAAGCAAATAAGCTCGTTTGGGTAGCTAAATAAAAAAATAAGTAAATAAAAAAATAAACTCATTTGGATGGTCAAATAAGTAAATAAACTGACTTATAAATTAAATAAACTCGTTTAGATAGCCAAATAAGCAAATAAGTAAATAAACTCATTTAGGTAGACAAATAAATAAATAAGCAATTTCATCCGAACGAAGTAACTTATTAGTAAATTGGTTTATTTGCTAATAAGCAAATAAGCAAAATTTTCAAACATGGCAATTATTTAAAGTAAAATATTGTTAAATCTTTAAACTCAAAAGTTTCAATTTCTTATTTTTTATAGTCTTAAAATATTAAAATAGACATATTATGATGTTATTTTTTAAAATTAATTTTTATAATTATTTAAAATAAATTTATGTCATTTTTAATGTATTAAAATCGTGCAGGGGTTTGATGCTAGCAAGCACTTATTACAAAAGGATCGTCGGGGGGGGGGGTGGCGCGTGGGAAACCGGTCGGGACAGTGGTGTTTTGGTAATTTATGGGACTCTAAATCTTTAACCTTTGTTGAAATAGTGAAATCTCAGAAATGCCCTTAGGTATTCGCGAGTACGCGATCTTTTGGAGATGCGGTTCGTTGATATTGTTCAGAAGATTTATACGCCGATTACAACGATAGATGATGCTAGATTTTTTTAATATTATTTTTTTTATTTATTTATTTGTTTTTTAAAATACAAATTAAATTTTATTTAAATAATTTGTTCGGTTGATTTGAAATTTATTTATTTATTTACTTATAAATTAATTATTCAAACAAGTTTATTTATTTATTTATAAATTAATTTATTTAATTTATAAATTAGTTTATTTACTTAGTTGGCTATTTAAACGATTTTATTTACTTATTTATTTATTTTTTATTTTTAAATTATTTAATTACTTAAATAATATAACTTATTTTTTAATTTATAAACCAATAAATAAATAAGTAAAGTAATCCAAACGAGGCCATTTACGTTAAAAGGAAAAACAAAAGTGGAATAAAAAGCTGTTTGGATAAACAATTGTTCCTCAATTGGTTTTTTTTTTCTCGTGAATCTCTTGATTTACCAAGCCAATATTTCTTGGATAGTTTCCATAAATATACCAAAAAAGGGTGATAATTTGATCACGTTTATCAAATCGGGTGAATTAGGGAGTGTTTGGTAAAGTTGCAGTGAGTAATTTTTAGTTTTTTTATTACTAATTTTATTTATATAATATAATTTTTTTAAAATACTTATAATTTTTATCATAAGTTATAATTATTTTTTTTATTTTAATTACAAATTATAATTTTTACAAAATACTCATAATTTCTACTATAAATTATAATTTATAAACTATTAGATATTAATTTCAGCAATATCAAACACTCTCGCAATTTAAGGGCCTATTTGGGCTAGCTTTTAAATTGGTTTTTTTGCAAAAATAAAAATTCAACTTTTAAACTACATTGTTTGGTTTTTAAAAAAATTAACTATTTTTTTTATCTTTTAATCTAATAAAAAAAATCAATACATATCTCAAACACTCTAATTTATTTTTAAACAAAATTATTATAATACTCTTACATAAAAAAGTCAGCTTCACTCACAAAAATAAAAACAAAAAAAATCATACCAATATCCTAAATACTACAACTTAAAAATTAAAAATAAAGACATTTTAGACATTTCAATAAAAAATAAAAAAATAAAAAATTTATTATAAAAAATTATCTCAAATACGCTCACTTTATTTCTTTCTCTTTTTTCAAAAAAAAATTAAATCTCTTAATAGTGAAGTTAAAAAGCTATTCCAAAAAAGCACTAAGTTTGGTTTAAGAAGTCAAATGATTTATTTTTATGTTTTTAAATTTTTTTTATATTTTAATTTAAATATTTTATCTTTTGATTTTTCTTGATAAAAGTAATTTAAAAAACATGCTGATTTGACCAAAGCCGAAAAAGTTTATCAAAAACAAAACAAATGTCAAAAGGCATGTTAAGTAGGTTTTTTTATTTTTTTAAACATTTTTTTATTTTTTATTTTTTTGTCAAAAAGCTATTATTTTTTGAAAAAAGCAATGTAAAAAGTGCACTTATATCTATTGCATAAAAAATATTACTAAAAAATAAAGAAAAATTGTATAAAAAGAGCTAGAACAATTGTTTGATTATCAACATTAATTGAATAACAAGCAATGAAACAACTTTTTGTATGCCTAGTTGATGTCAGGGCGTCAAATCTTAAAATGATGCACTATTTAACAATTTTTTTGAATCAAAATGAACTTAAATAGTAAATGAATTTGATTAAAACATAAAAAAAATAAATCACTACAGACGAAATTAACTAATATAAAATTAAATTTATTAGTTTTTTTTTTTTTTTTTTTTTTAAAAAAAATTTTATTTTTTAATTAAAAAATTATATTTTCGATTCGTCTCGATAACAGGAGTTGAAAAAATAATAATTTCCCAGACACACTAGTTTTTTTATTATAATATTTTTAATTAAAATATTTTAATTTATTTTCACAAAAATTAAAAAAAATTATGCCAATATCACAAATATTATAACTTAAAAACAAAAAAATAAAAATAATTTAGATATTTTAATAAAAAATAAAAAATTTAAAAAGCTACTAGAAAAAATTATATCAAACTTTCAATTTTTTTTATTTTTTCTAAATAATTAAGTCTCTTAAAAATTAAAACTTTTTAGACATCACAAATCGAGGCTAAATTTAACAAATACCGTATTATGATCGATATTAAATGAGAATGAGAAGAGAAATAAAAATAAATTTAAAATAAAAACAGAGAGAGATGTAAGAATTAGTTACTGAAGAGAGAGAAGAGAGAGGAAGAATTATTTTAAATTTAGCTAATTCAGTCAAAATACCAAACAATAATATAAAAAAAATGGGAGAAAGTTTAGTTAATATTGTAGATGTTGTTCAAGTAAAAGTTGACTATTGAAAATCGAGAATTAAAAGTATCGAAACGAAGCCTCACATAAATCATTTTTAGTTCATGAGCAAACAATAAAACCTGTGACAAACAATTTGTTACAATTTTTAATTAAAAAAATATTATTAAAAATCAAGAACAAATAAACTCATAAATTCAGCACAAAATTAACCTAAAAAGCAAAAACAACTACGTATTTAAAGATAACGAATTCAAAATGAGTCGAACTAATCAAATAGACTTAACCTCTATGGGAGAGCAAGAATTAATAATATGCTATTATCAATAAAAATTGTATTAACTAGTTCTACACTCTCTGAACTCTAAATTTGAACATTACTCTGGTGTATTTGAGTTTTTTTTATATTTTTTAGCATCAAACTAAGCATCTTCAGTATATCCTCGCACTGTGCCTCACTATCTATATGTCTTAGAGTTTTTTGTGTTTAAATCCACTTTAAATATATTTAAAACTAGATCAAATCATGCGCCGACTGAAATTTTAACCGCCTACAAAATATGTTGTCACGCATAGACCGCTCGAACAGTTTAAGATCCGCTCGAATAGATTCTCTTGAACTGATTGTTCAAAGATACAAGACATAACTTCAACAATTAATCCAATCCCAAACGGGTGGGCCAAAATGGCACGAGTCATCTGAAATGCAAAAGACTGAGCTCAAATACATTAATTAAGATTGTATGTCCAAACAAACACTCATTAATACAATAAAGCTAGACCTGTGTTCTCCCTATGTTAATTATTTGCCAATTGTAATATTTAAACATAGAAATCAATTTTCCTCTTCATCATTTCATCTTATGCTTTATTTCCTCTCTTCACTCTCTCTTCTTATTAGCATTTGTTATCCTTTACACTTTTTCTCTTTTTCTTTTCCCTTTATCAGTATTCATATTCTAAAATATATGTTTTTGAAAAAAAAAATTACACTTATTTAAGCTTTTTTATCTCATTCTCGGGTTTATTTATTTTTTGTAAATATATAGGCCCTATTTGGGCTAAATGGCACAAATTTTGTTTATTTTTGTCTTCTTTGAATTTTTTTTTATCTTTTAACTAATTTTTTTACTTTTCCAAATCGTCTCGATGAGATGAACTCAAAAAGTAAAAATTTTTGATCAAATAATTAAAAAAATCACTAAAAATAAAAATAAGCAACATAAACTTTGGCTTATTGATTTATTTGAGCTTATTTTAATTTTTTCTGAACTTTTTTTATATTTTGATCAATTTTTTTTACTTTTCCAACTTGTCTCAATGAGAAAAGTCTAAAAGTATAATAATTTGACTAATTGATGAAAAAAATTCACTAAATACAAAAATATACAATATTAAATAAGCAAATAAGCAATTATTCCAAACATGGCCATAGTCTGTTAAGAAAAACACAGATAAACGCTGTTTGTTTTGGGAGTTTAAAAGAACTGAGATTGAACTAATAGACGAGACTGACCCACTTCAAAAAAAATTTATTTTCTTGGTACTGTGAGTTCCACATTTATATTGCAAAACTCAAACTAACAGTCTGATAAATAAGGAATTAGTAATCCTATAATGGCTAACGATGCAAGGATTGATTTCGCCTAATATGTTTTAATAAGTTTAGTACCATTAATTTTTCAAGTTCTTTTCATCTAAGTCCTACTTTTATATGTTACTTATATTTAAGTTTCATTACAAATTATCATTTAAGAACAGTCCTAATCGGAATATAATTTTCTAAATTGCCCCTATTTATCACTGTCTCTCTCTCCTCTGATAGACTCACTCCCCATATATATCTATCTCTCCCTCTAATAGCCTCACCACCACCAAACCCACTGCGCTCGCCCCTCTCACCACAAGATCTGTCACCGGCGACAGTGAAAACAATGGCGACGGCAAGAACGACAACTCGTTCAAGCGCCTGGATGTGAACGGCGACAGCCTCACACCCCTAAATCCTAAAAACAACCAGATCTGGTGTACGACTATCCCAGAGGTGGAATGCAGAGCCAGGGCGACAACGGCGAGTGCAAGCGGTGACGACGACGGCGAGCGCGACAACGTTTATATTTCTGTTTGGTTATCCACTATTGACTCGCCAGAGACAAATCCACCGCCGTCGCTGTGGTCACCTCACCATTATCGCTGTGAATATTCTCATTTTGAACCAGATCTGGTTGTGTCGACACTAGTTTCCTAGATCAGTTGTGAATATTCTCATCTTGTTCGCAGTGTGAATATTTCCATCTTGAACCTCTGTGAGACGGCGGTAGAAACGAGGGAGAGAGAGACGGAGAGAGGGACGGGGAGCGCTGGATGTGAGACGGCGGTGACCGGTGACAGCGCCGATGGGTTCACCGAAGGTGGTGGCGCACTGGGTCTCTCAAATCTGGTTGCCATTGAACGAATCTCTGGTGGAAACGAGAGAGAGAGAGAGAGAGAGAGGGAACCAGATATGGTTCAAAAGGTCCGAATTTGGGACAATAACAGTGCCGGTGGGGGTCGCCGGAGTTAATGGCTCTGAACAGCGGCGGTTGGTCGGTCGACAGTGGCGGATGACATATGAAAATATTATCATTTCCGTGTTAGATGACAAATATCCCTATATTTAAAGAATAAAATATTATAATTATAGAACCAATATTTTTATATTTAAGAAATAAAATATTATCACTATGGAAACAAGTAATGCATCATGAAAATTATCATTAAGGGTATAATAGACCTAAATAAATTTTAAATTTTGAAATATGACTTAAGAGAAATGTGAGAAATGTGAACTTATGAATGGGATCTAACTAAAAAATATTTCTAAAAGTAGGATCTAAAATCAATTAATTTTAGTTTTTTTCTATTTACAAATTGTCCTTAATTAATGTATTCCTTGTTACTTTGACTTATTTTTTTATCTCCACAATTATTTTTTTAAATGGCAATAAAAATTTATCCCAAATTGTCAATTAAAGCCTAAGATCTTGGAGAATTTCTAAAGCTTCTGCCTGTCAATATGTTTAAAACTCTCTCAAATTTAAAATAGTGATAAAAATATTATTTATAATATTTAATAAAATAAAAATAATTTTCACATAATATTACAAATTGATAAATTTATCAGTGACTGAATTAACACTTAAAAGAGTGATGAGATTTATTATAGTTAAACTGATAATGTTTTGCATAGGATAGAACTAATAATTTTATTAGTAATTTCATAAGGGTGATAAGCAATATATTCTAATGGTTTAAAAAAGTAATAAAATTCCTTAATATATTGCTACCATGTAGAAAAAGACACCAAAATAGAAACTATATTTTGTTACCACTTTTATACAATGATAATATCAAAAGGATTATTCAAATCTGAAACTTACACTCATGTAATAAAAAGAAATAAAATTACCTTACATATATACTTTAAATTATGAACAAATAAGCTAGAATATATTATTTTTTTATAGCGTGGAACTAAAACTAGTAAAATAAATATAGTGGGACTAATTATCTTTTTTGGTCTCAAAATAACACTAATCTTCAATTAATCCTTAATAATATACTAGGCATATATTAGTAATATTAGTACTAGACATCAAATTATCTTTCCTCTTTATTTAATTATAAAAAATAATTTTATAACTCTTATTTTATAATTTATCTCAGTCTAACCAAATATGAATTAAATTTCTCACTGTATATATAATTTTATTTATAATTTTTTGGTATATAAAAAAAATGTGAGACATAAGTATTACTAATCCTTCTTATTTTAGTTCACTTTCTTTCAAGACCTCCAAATCTCAAAACCCTTTAAGACTCTATTTTATGAGTCTTGAGTAAGTTAACAACGATGATCCGAATCGTTCATTTTGTAGGGCCTTGATAATAGTTCATTTATTTTTGTATAAATAAATTATTATACAGGACTTACAAAATGGACAATTCTCATCATTGTGAACCCACCAAAAACTCATAAAACATAGTGTTAAAAGGTTTTTGAGGCTTAAAGGTCTTCAAAAAAAAGTGAGCTCTTCTTATTTTATTCAATTATATTCAAAATAACTAATATTCCCTAGCGTTATATGATGTCAATGCCCATGTAATCAAAAGGATTTGAATTGCAATGTCCCAGTGAAAAAATAAGAATTAAATTATTTTAAACAAATTTAAAATATTTGCGTTCAAGTGTAGTGTTTATGTTTCGATTTAGTTTGTTTTTCATATTAAATTAAGAATTAAATTATTTTAAACAGTTTTAAAAATTTGATAACTACAATCAAACCTTATATAATAGAAGCATACCAATAAAGAGCCGTTCAATTTTAAATTTGAACTGCAATTTTAGGGTAAAAAGGAAATGAAAAGACACATTGCTTGATATTATATTTCATACAATTCCAAATAAATTTTTTGTGTTTATAAATTATGTATTATATTTTATTTATTTATTTATTAATTATTAATAATTTATGAATGATATAATATTAACATGTTATGAAAAATTTAAAAATAAATCATAAAATAAAAAATAAAAAAAAAGAAAGAGATCAAAAAAAAAATTAATATTTATTTGTGTTATTTAAATATAATGTCTCACACCTACCCAACAAAAATAGACCAATATCATTTGTGAAAAGTATTTTTTACCAAATGACACTTATACAATACCTCATAGTATTTTGAGAGTACTGAATAATTATAGCACCAATCATGTGTTATAAGTTTGAGTTGATAAATAAAATAAAGAATAGTATTGTGCATATTTATAAAAGTTAGTGGATAAAATAGAAAGCTTACATTTTTTTTTTTACTTTGGTTAGCTAAAATGACTAGTTGTATTAGAAATATTCTAAATGAATGAATAGTTTTTTTATACTTTTATTAGCTAAAATGACTAGTAGCATTAAAAATATTCTAAATGAAAGGATAGTTTGTCACTGTGAGTACCCCGATAGGGTACTGTTGGGGTCGTGATATCTAAGTTAGATCTTATTTTGATTTAAACTCTTTATTTTATAAATCTTAAGTATATAAATTATTCATGAAAAAATAAACTAAACAAAATGTGGTTAACTTTCGAACGAATTATACTTCTTGTAATGAAAAATGAACCACATTGTTCATTTTTTTTATAAATATAATTTGTTTAGGCACTTAATAATTTTAATTAATTAAATTTTTTACATAAATAATTTATACACTAAAATTTTCAAAATAAACAATTTAAATTATCAAAAAAATAAAACACAAAACCCTACTGTCACAGACCCCAACAAGAGGAAAGTATTTTCCTAAACAAACTTACCCATGGTCGGTCTTGGGCTTAGTATTATTTTAGGTACTCAAAAAAAAACTAAAAGTGTTCTAATTTAGTGTTTACATATACTATATATAAATATATAAATAAAGTATTTTAATTTTATTTGTTTAATGCATAATCTTGAAATTTTTAATAGTTAATTTAAGATCTTTTGTTACTTAACTATTATAATTTCACATTGAAACATTTTAGGTTTGGATTATCATATAATTTGGTCACTAATTATAAATTTTAACAGTTAATTTGTCCCTTAACAAATTATTGTAGACACCCCAATTTGACCCCACCTAATTTTAAGTGAATTTAATAATGAAAAAAGTTGAAATTGTGCATTAATACGATCATCAAAAAATAATCTAAACTCGGTATTTGAACATAATCATCAAAACCTTCAAACCAATGAAGCCTTTTTAGATCATCAACTCCAATATGGCGACCGCCAATAGAACCATTTGGAAACTTTTACTTTTTGTAGCGACCGCCGTGTTTATTGTGGCGATCGCTAATAGAACTTCTTTAAAACCCTAGCCAAAGTGACGACCGCCATCTCCAACTTGGCGACCGCCAACTTGCATTGTGACGACTGCCAATAGAATTTTTTGGAACCCTTTCAAATGTGGCGACCGCCAACTCATAACCTGGCGACTGCCAACTCCAAATGGCCAGACGTGTTTCAAAACGTGTCAGCATCTCATTGGTTGAAGAATTCCATAAATACCATATCTCAGCGTACGTTTTCAGGACAAAATTTTAGAAAGAGAAGCTCAGTCGAGTCGCCGAACAATTTTGAGTCCCGACGCCAAAACCCTGTCGAAGTACCGAGAGTCAAACCCCCGATACCAAAGTTCTAAAACCTAGCTTGGATCATCGCCCGAGGACCAAATTGCCCGTCACCACCCCCCGACTCAAGGATTCTTTAGCGATCCAGGTACTTTGTTTGGATCTCTGATCTTTCTAGCTTTATTTCCTACCTCTTTGGAGTGACCGAGCTAATTTAATTGTTTCGTCCTTTACATTACTTTTATAGTTATTTTAATTCATTTGGTTTATAATGAATATGTTTAATTTGGTAAAGTAGATAATCTTAGCTTATTTTGTTTATTTGTTTACTCGCATTAAATTTGTTAAATATATTAAATAGTACTAGCATAATTTAACAATACAATTAAACAATAACGTTAGTGTTATAGTTCAAGCACTTACATATATATGGTTGTAATTATCAATATTACACCCATATTTTATTTTTCATCTTTCTTTTAATTTCTCCTTTTAATGTACCATTTTCTCTTCATTTTGTTTTCTTTTAATATTAATTTGATATTCCTTCATTAGCAGTAGTTTAATGTTCCTTTATTAGTATTTATTTCTTTTTTCTTTTTTTATCTTACAATATTAATTTAATAGTTTTATCTTTTAGTATTAGTTTGATGTTTTTTTCTAGCATTTAATTTTCTTTTCTTTTCTTTTTGTTATTAGCTTTTAATTTTTCCTTATAATGTTCTATTTTTTATCCTTTTTCTTTTTCTTTTTAAGGTTAGTTTAATTTTTCTTTTATAGTATTTTATTTTATTTTTCTATTTCTTTTATCTTTCTTTGCTAAGCATTAAAACTCCATCAAAATCCTGTAATTTAATTTTTCTTTCTTTCTTTCTTTTTCTTTTTCTTTTATTTTGTAAAATATTAAAATCCTTTAGAATCTCCTAATATTAGTTTCATTTCATTTTAATAGCACTCACTTTATTTGTTTTCTCTTTTATTTTGTTAAAACATAAAATTCATATAAGAATCTTTTAGTTTTAATTTAACCTATTTTTGATAGTATTTTATTTATTCTTCTTTTCTTTTATTCTCTTTACGTAAATTTAAAAAAAAAATCTTTTAATCATTAGTTTTGTTTTCTTTCACCTCTTTTATTCTTAGTTAGAATTTAACTTTTTAAAAGCATATTTCATGTTAGTATAATTTTGGATTATTTTGGTAGTTTAGATTATTTTGATCATTTAATGATGTTGTTAGCATTTTTTTATATTCATTTGTAGTATGTTTTACATATAGTAACTTTTAGCATTATTATTTTTATTTGAATCATGTTAGTTTAGGTTATTTTGCATGCGAATTTGTTCCATGTATCATTTAATTAAAAATTGCATGCCATAGAATTTAGGATTTTATTTTCTTTATTTGTTTTGTTTTAGTGTTCTATATACATATGTTATGTATTTTCTTACTTGATTTCGAATGTTCCCTCTTTACCTCTATTTTTTATTTGCATGCATTTGAGAAAATCTTACTAAAGAACCAATGTTGTTTAGTAGAGGCCAACTTTATGATTGGGCGAACAGGGTGCCTAACACCTTTTTCAATTCGTACCTTAGTCCCTGAACCCTATTTATCTAGTTAAACGTTTTAAAAATCAGTAGCCATTTTTGTTTTTCTTGATTTTTCTAAAAAATCAAGTAGCGACTCTATTTTCAATAAAAATGAATTTTTAAATTTTGACTTTCAATGTGTTAAAATATTTTTTAAACATCTTTTGAATTCCTTATTTTTGACCATTTCAAAACTCTAAAATTTCGGCGCCACAATTGTCATTTAAAATATTTATATTTTATTCTGTGATATTTGGCACTCGGTCTATGAGAGGTATGTGTGATATCCTAGTATCCCACATCGGAAAGGGAGAGAGAGTTCCTGAGTTATAAAGAAAAAATCTTGAACCCTTATATTCAACGAGGACTTTCCTCATGTGGTAAAAACCTTAGCAGAATTTCGCAGTTAAGCGTGCTTGAGCGAGAGCAATACAAAGATGGGTGACCATAGAAAGAACAAAATCGTGAGGGTTTTTGCCCAAAGTGGACAATATTATTGCCATGTGAACGGTTGGGGTGTTACAAATGGTATCAAAATCGACTCTCCTCACCTCCGAGTGTGGGCCCTTGCCGATAAGGATTGGTAGGCTACCGGAGCTGGCAGGCTACTGTACGGGTACGTGCAGCCCTAAGGGGGTGGGTGGATTGTGATATCCTGGTATCCCACATCAGAAAGAGAGAGAGAGTTCCTAGGTTATAAAAAAAATTCTCAGACCCTTACATTCAACGAGACCTTTTCCCAGGTGGTAGAAACCTTAGCAGAATTTCGCAGTTAAGCGTGCTCGAGCGAGAGCAATGCAAGGATGGGTGACCCCCTAAGAAGAACAAAATTATGAGGACTTTTGCCCAAAATGGACAGTATTGTTGCCATGTGAACGGTCGGGGTGTTACAGTATGTGTTTATTTAACGTGAAACTAAAACGGAGCAGAAAAAGTCGAGAAACAGCAAGCAGTGTCAAACCGCTCGATAGACCGACTGAGCGGTCCATCGAGCGGTCAAAAGAGGGTCTCGATTTATGCACAGTCCATCACAGTTTTGCACAGACCTAAATCAAATACAGGGAGCAAGTCTTGATCGATCGATCGGTCAAAAGACTGATCGAGCGGTCTGTAGCCTGAATAGATTTTAAGTTGCGATATCAACTAACATGTTGTATAAATAGCCTGCCACGGTTTCAGTTTTAAAGTACCTCCTATATTTATATTGAAACCCTAACCGGTTAGGAGCCTTCTTAGGTTGATTCAACATATTCGTAAGCCAGCTAACAAGCTCAATGATCATTTAGCTTCCGCGCATTCGAGAACTTTATCAAGTCAATCAAATCTTCAACGATATGTTCGTGTTCGTGAAGTCACTTGAGAGGATTTTCAAGTGTTTGAAATATGGTAGAGAAGTCCGTCAGCATTTGAAGTTTGATGGTGGGTTCTAGTAGCGATCAAGCACATGAGTTGGTGTACGTGGATTCGATAAAAGTAGGTTTTCAAATATTTGGTTGTGGATTCAACATCGATTTGTAAGATTCTCTTGTAACCAACGATATTATAGTATTTGATTTCTTAGACCCGAAGTGATCTCGTAGTTTTTACCAAATTTGAGATTTTTTACGTCAAAATCGTCATCTCGTCTGTGATTGTGATTGCTTTACTTTATAATTTGTGTGATTGATTAGTTAGCTTTATTTACGGTATTTAGCTATTTTAATTAAATCAATTAGTGCAAATTAATCGGTAATCAGGGTTTTTCAAATTTCATGATGATATTATGGTTTTGATTCACTATCATATTTTGGTTGTCAAATTGGGTATTTTTAAAACTTATGAATTACTCATATTATGCACTTGAAATTTGAATAAATATATGTAATATAAGTTTTAGCATTTCTAATAGGGTTAGTATTCATTTAGTATTTTGAAATTCTAAGAACAATGGTAAACCGATTTGTTATTAAATTGCTTTTTATTGTTCTTTAGCTAACTTTTCATATTCAAAAAATCTAAGATTTTAATGAATAAATCAAACACATTATTCTAATAGATATATTCTTGTAAAAGTTTTTAATATTTTTAAAAAAACAATATTTGTTTTTAAATATTAAATTGTGAAAATAATAGAGGCCCCATCTTAAAATTAGGATTTAGGCCCCAAAAACTCAGGACCGGTACCGAGAAATTTTCTTGAGTTCATTGGAGAAGGCTAAGTCCTTGCTTGGCATTTTAAAAAAGTCATTTGCTTTTATGAAAAAATTAGAGTGATTTTTTATTTTGTATTTGTGCCAATATAGATTATACAATAAATGACATGGCGTTGATGTATAATTCAATCACATTAATTTTTTTATATAACAAAAGCTGTATAAGCTTATATCAAATTAAATATGATAAAAGAAATATTAACCATCGTATAAGACTTCGAGGGTATGTTTGGGGTTTCAATAATAATCATGAATTAGATCGTATAAAACAGCACATAAGCCAACATATATCTAGTCTTGTACGATGTTTGGAGTGATTTCTTATTTTGTATTTGTGCTAATGTAATTTATACACCGAACAACACGATGTCAATGTGTAATTGAATCACATTATCTTTATATAAAAAAACACCGTGTAAGCTTATACCAAATTAAAGGTGGTATAAAAAATGTTACTCATCGTATAAAATTTCAAATTTACTTAAATAACCTTTAAAAAAATTGCAAAGCGTAGCATCCTATATGTTTGAATAAAAACAATGGTAATTAAAAATTTTTATTTCTTAATTTATTATTATATTTGTCAATCCAAACGGTGTATTGAATTACATAAAAATTTTTAAAAATTTACGCTAAACATGAAACATAATAAGATATTTTTTAATTCTCTCAATTATGATAACATGGTGGTGTGATTGAATTGTATATCGATATCCAATTATATTCCATTCTTATAGGAATCCCAAACATACCCCAAATTTACTTAAATAAACTCACATACTATTAACAAAAAAGTAATGTTAAATAAGTTTGAATAAACATAAAGATAATTTGAAATGTCAGTCTAAACAGGATATTAAATTGGATAAAAGTGATATTAAATTCACCCCAAATATAAGATAGGATAAAATATTTTTCAATCATCTTGTACTTGAAATGTCACTCCAAATGGGATATTAAATTGGATTAAAGTGATAATAAATTCACCACAAACATAATATACGATAAGATATTTTTCAATCATTTTCTATACAATGACATGGCCGGTTTTAATTGTACAATTATATCCAATCCTATCCCTTTTCAACGAAACTCTAAATATGCTTAAGAGTTTTAGTTTTTATAAAAATAATAATAAATAAATAAATTAGATTGTTCGTGATAATCAGTTTAGGATTTTTTTTGGTAAAATATTGTACTTTTATCTTTTTTATTTTAAGATATAGTATTTAGGTTACTAACAACTTTTGTGTTCTTATTTTTCAAAGTTGAATTGGTTTTTTAATTGATAGTAGCATAGTCTTTTCATTAAAAATAAAATAAAATATTTGAGATGTATATAAATTTTTTAAAAAGTGGTGAATTTTTTAAAAATGTTAAATACTCCAATTTAAAAATTAGACATCTCAAATAGATGATTAGTGCTGTTTGATATTGTAGAGACTAGTAATTTATAAATTATAACTTGTATTAAAAATTGTAAGTATTTGATAAAAATTATAATTTATAATTAAAATAAAAAAAAATTATAAATTATAACATAAATGGTAATTATTTAAAAAAATTTATAATTTATAAATAAAATTAATAATAAAAAATTAAAATTACTAACATTAATTTTGTCAAACACAGCATAACATGAGTTCCGGTATTTGCTGGATTTTGTTCTCAGAATTTGAGGTCAAGGTAGTCTTTTAAGATAATTTAATTTAATTAAAAATTAACTGGCCGTTAATGGAAGCGACTATTACTATGATCTTCCTCTGATTTTGAGCAATTTGTCTTGAAATGACAAAAAAACACCTTCCCGAAGCTAAGATATGGTAGGTGAGCATCCTCATTTGGTGGTTGATGATGCCCACAAGGTAGGACCCACCTTTCCATGACTGGTTCCGCGTAAAAAAAAAAAAAAAAAAATCTCACCTGCTGTCGTTCAATGCCAGATTATCGTAGCCGCCCAATGGGAATACTTTTCCGCGATTCTATTATTCAATTTGACCGCAACGTATTGGAGAAATGTTTCTTCAGTTTAATGCGAGATCAAGACACGTGTCTTTGGAAAATGAAGGGCCCCATTTAAAATTGTTTTTAATTTTCGGAGAGAAAAATATAATGAAACTTCTGAGAACATTCACTGCTTCTTTTATTTTTGAGCGAAATAGTTTTTCAGAATATAAAAACATTTTCTTAAGTATTTTTTGAAAAGTGATCTATTTTTCAAAAATTATTTCAAAAAAAATATTCCAAACAGGCTTTATTCTTTCTTATATCAAATTTTATATTACATATTTTTATTTGTAATAAATAAAAATTTATTTTTGATCATATTTTTTATTTTTTGGGTCTCATCGAGGCGGTTTAAAAAATAAAAAAATTAGATAAAAAAATAAAAAATTAATAAAGACCAAAATAAGAAAAATTAATAAAATTTAGCCTAAACAAGACCAAAAATAATGCCAAACAAAAATATTTAAAACTCGATGTGTGTTGAAGATAATAGTTTATTGACTTGTCTTATTTTATTTATTTTGTTTTTATTTATTATTTCTTGATAAAAAATTAAAAATAATAAAAGATAAAATAAAAAATAAAAAAAGTTAACGAATAATCTATATATTTTTTTTTTTAATTAAAAAAAAATTATCTTTTAACTAGAAGTCACTGCATCTCCTTAGAGGTTCAAATATTAGACTATTCTTATTCTTACTTGTGTGTGGTTTAAGTGTTCTGTATGTATTATGGCTGTCTTGTACAACTGTCATATATTGTTGTGTATTTAAATTATTCTTTATTTTTCCTATTAACAAAGAAATTCATAATTATTTTTAATAGATATCCGACTTATATTTTTTAGGTTTCATAAATATTTATTTTCCTAAACTTGTCAAAAGAAATTTGAAAAAGAAAAAGAAAAAGAAAATAAATTAAAGCTCCATTTATTTTGACATAAAATATTTTATAATGAAAAAATAATCAAAATATGTTAAAATAGAAAAAACTTTAATCAAAATATGCTACTAACTTTATAGTTGTCGTTGCCACAAACATTGTCGTCGCTACTACCACAATAATATTTTGTTTTTGTTTTTGGAGTTTAGGGGACACTTGAAAAATATTTTGTTTAAAAAAATACTTTTTTTAATCAAAATATGCTATTAACATTGTTGTTGTCGCTGTCATCTCCATTGTTGTCGCCACTAGTGCAATTACTACTTACATTGTCGTCGTCGTCGTCGTCGTCGCTGTTGCCACCACCTTGCACACCGTTACCACCTCCACGACCATCGTTGCCATTGCCACTACTATTGTTGCTAGCGCCACCGTTGTCCCCCTCGACTACTACTACCACAATAGTCTCCACCACTACCACAATCGCCGCCACTATTACAACCGTCACCTCATCTTCCACCACTGCTAGTACCACCACGAGCATCGCTTTCCACCGCCGATGTTGCCATCATCACCTCTTCTACCGTCGTTATTACCAGTGTTGATACGAAAAATAACTTAAACTCTTTTTTATCTTTTAATGTATTATATTTTACCTATTTTTCAGTATTTGATTTGATACAAACAATATAAAATATTTTACTTTAAAAGATTAAAATTAATTTACAAAAAAACGCCTAAGTTATTTTATAGTGGTGGTGATAATAGCGACAACAATGGTAAAAACAGTAGTGGTCGTAACGATAGTAGTAATAGTAGTGACGACAACGAGATCGTGGTAGCAGCGACAAGTGACAATTTTTATTTTTTTTGTAAATACCATCAAAGCATTGAAAAAAAATAAATATATAATTTTGTAAAATAATTTTATTTTAAAAAAAATTTATTATAAAATATTTTACCTTAAAATAAACGAAACGTAAATACAACCCAATGTTGAGTGTGGAAAAAAAAAAAAAAAAACCCTCAGATCTCTACTATTTAGCAGCTGTGAGGGAGTGGGCCACTCACCCCCTGGTGCCCCACCTTCGTTCATCTTTAAAAAAATTGAAAAATTAAAAAGAAAATATTAGAATTGGGACTTTATGTTACACTTTACTTTGCTTTAAAAGAAAAATCAATACCCTGGAACTGTCTGGTATTGATGGACATTGGGACTTGAATCATTATTATTATTATGTCCAATGGATGTTTATTTGGAGGAGCTTGGCACCTCAGTGTTTTGATTTTATAAGTTTTTTATTCAATTAGTAATTTGAGTTTTCTTATTTTATTTTATTTTATTTTTATTTCTGTTACTCTTGTATTTTCTATAAAAAATATATATATATATTTTATTATAAAAAAGAGAAAAGAAACCCGACAAATCAAGATCAACCCCTGTTTCCTCTTTCTGAAGTGGATTTCTTTTCAACATTTGGTTAGTTTTTTTAACCACTATTCACATGAAAATAAATAAGGGATAATTAATTATAAGTACTATATTATGATCTTATTATGAAATAGATCCTAATCAGTTTGAAAATATTTTAAAAAAATTTATATTTAAATTTTATTACAATTGGAGATCGAAATATCTTTTTGCATATATGCTGATCAAATATGGTAACTCGAAATTTGAATTTTCATTTTTAACTCCAAGAGATCCTATATTCAATGTATATTAAAAATATTTTTATTTTAAAATTTTACATTGTCAATTAAGCATACTTCTGAAATTTGAATTTTCATTTTTAACGCCAAGAGATCCTATATTCAATGTATATTAAAAATATTTCTATTTCAAACTTTTACAATGTCAATTAAGTATATTTATGAAATTTGAGTTTCCATTTTTAACGACAAAGGATCCTATATTCGAAATTTGCATGTTTCTAATTTTTTTTATTGTGATTTACGAAAACATGATTTTCTTCCATTATTGGCCGATTTTTTTTCCTACCGGAGATAGTTCTTTTTTGAATCTATTTTTCTAATAAAAATGTTACTAGTGTTAACTGTAAAATGTTAACACAAGTGTTAACAGGTACTGAGAATTATTATCACTGAAAACAGTTACTAGTGTTAACAATAAAATATTAGTAGATGAGAATGTGGCGTAGTGAAAATATTCATAATAAAAATGTTCTCATTAAATTGTGAAGTAATGTCGTGA
>JAOTRH010000022.1:7399204-7412659 GCA_034768845.1 Heliamphora exappendiculata | reverse complement strand
CACCTCCCACCCCCCAAAAAAACAAAAAATAAAAGATTCTCTCTTTTTATGCAAATTTTAGTTTTGTTTTCTTGATGCTCACACAAATCCAAGTGTTCCTTATATGAGACTAATTATTATGCAAAGAATAAGGAATTTGTTGAAATACTCTCCTTGTAGATTACTTGCTAACTTATTTGGCAGCACATGCTAATTTTGATATAATCAAGAATCTTAGTGACCTGCAAAGCACTAGCAAAATTATAATTTGAAAAATCTTCAAATCCAGAAAGTAAAGCAAAAGAAATCAAAAAAAAAAAATCCCCGTCCGTATGGCCTGAAAGATGACCCAAAGAATTGCATATTTACCCTGAAATTAGTTTCCCAAGGATCTTAAATATTTTGTATCCATGATATTTCATGGATGAGCGAATTTTTTATTGGAACTTGGCATCTAGTACAATTAAGTTTAAGTAAATAATAAGATCTATGTGAGTAGAACTGTCTTGTAAGAATACAGGAAGAACCTTTTAATATTGAGTCCTGCTATTTATAATTGAAAGTTTAAAACTCCCCTCCAAACTCAAAAACTTGAATGCCACATCTCCTCTCATCTCCATCCAAACAAAATCTTTTATATTTTCCAGGCAGGTTGCAACATCCCAGTTGTCATATTTTTTTAGCAGTCATGTTCATAGTAGAGAAACAAAGCATCATTCAAGAATGCAAATCATCTTCTCTATCTCAGAAATCTAGATCTCCTTCAAAATCGATACATTGATGCATAAAGAAAACCCGACATAAATAACGAAATTCAACTAGCATGGAGAATGGAAGTGGAAAAGTGTTAAACAGATAGTATTAAGCCTAATGAAGGCATTAACTCTAATAGGACACGCAACGGTTTATTTATAAAACAACGAGACCACATAATAAGATATGGTGTGCCCACCCACACCGGATAATAATAATAATAAAGCTAATATAATCATAATAAAGCTAACATCCCCTCAAGCTGACGCATATATATCTAATATGACCAGCTTGTCACATATGTATCGAACCCGAGGACCCAGAACTGATTTAGTTAAAATATTCGCCAATTGCTCTCCAGTACGAACGGAGCCAAACACGATCACACCATTCTGATACTCACGCCGAATGAAATGACAGTCCACCTCGATATTTTTCGTGCGCTCGTGAAATACTGAATTTGTAACAATATAGACTGCAGATTTATCATCACACCTAACTTTTGTTGGGTCAGGACAGAGATCACCCAACTCACTAAGCAACTGATAGAGCCATAAAATCTCATATGTCGCTAGAGCCATGGCCCGATATTCGGCTTCAGCACTCGACCGAGAAACCACATCCTGCTTCTTACTCTTCCAAGAGATAAGATTGCCACCAATAAATATAGAGAATCCAGAAGTGGACCTTCGATCAATGGGGCATCCGGCCCAGTCTACATCAAAATACCCATCCATCATAGAGTAGCCATGATCACTGAAACGTAGCCCCTTACCAGGGTTACTGTGGAGATATCGTAAAATTCGAACTGCGGCATTCCAATGTGGGACCCGAGGTGCAACCATGAACTGGCTCACCACACTCACAGGAAAGGCGATATCTGGTCTTGTCATTGTTGTTAGATAGTTCAATTTCCCAACCATTCTTCTATATCAGTCAGGATGAGGAAAAACATCACCCTCATTAGGAAGGAGTTTGACACTCGGGTCCATAGGTGACTCGACCCCCTTTGCTCGCAGAAGCCCCGCATCAGCTAAAATATCCAGCACGTATTTCCGCTGGGAAATAAAGATTCCCTTCTTGCCGCGTTCTACCTCAACGCCGAGAAAGTATCTCAATTCCTCCAAATTTTTAGTTTGAAACTGAGATTTCAAAAATAGCTTCAACTCAGAAATGTCAACCGTATCATCCCCTGTGATAACAATATCATCAACATAGACGATTAATAGAATACAGTCAGCAAAGGAACGCCGATAGAACACAGTGTGGTCTTTTTCGGACTATAGAAGACCAAATTGGCGCATAACCATGCTAAAGCGACCAAACCATACCCGTAGAGACTGCTTCAATCCATAAAGAGAGCGATGGAAACGACATACCAGCTGAGACCCCCCCTCCTGGGCAACAAAACCGAGAGGTTGCACCATATAGACTTTCTCTTGCAAATCGCCGTGAAGAAAAGTATTTTTCACATCAAACTGATACAAAGGCTAATGGCGAGTGGCAGCAAGAAACATAAATAGGCAAACAAAGGCCATCTTGACAACGGAAGAGAATATCTCAAAATAATCAATTTCATACGTTTGAGCATACCCCTTGACAACAAGACGAGCTTTCAAGCGGGCTAGAGAACCATCAGGATTGAGCTTGACTGTAAAGACTCATTTGCAGCCAATAGCCTGTTTACCTTCCGGAAGAGAAACAAGGGACCAAGTCGAGGTGGACTCAAGAGCCTACATCTCCTCCAACATAGCACCCTGCCAGCCAGGTTCAGCTAAGGCCTTGGAAACAGTACGAAGAGCAACGGCCTGATCCAGGGTGGCAATGCAAACCTTGTAGGAGGCGGAAAGACCCTTGTAGGAGGTGGTATAGAGAGAATGATCTCTTCAAGTCCGATAAGATTTTCGAGTAGCAATAGAAGCAGTATCGTCAGGAGAAAGAGCACTTACCATGGAAAGAGGATCCGCAGACGAGGAGACTGGCTCAACAGAGGAGAGGTCCAATGAACCTAAAGAAGTGGATGGAGAAGGCGGTGAGGACCCCGCTGTAGGAGAAGCACCTGCGGAAGAAGACAAGGGCAAGCAAGACGCTAAAAAATCAAGACTTTGAATATCAAAACTCCCAACCCCCGACACAACCAAATCCGACGCAGAAAAGAAATGAGTAGACTCCACAAAGACAGCATCCCAGGAGACAAGGAACTTGTGTAGAGATGGACAAAAACAGCGGTACCCCTTTTGAGTCTTCGAATAACCAAAAAATATATATTTGGCAGCCTGAGAATCTAACTTCGTCCGCTAGGAATGAGTGTCACGAACATAACAAAGGCACCCAGAAATTCTCAAGGGTAAAGAGAAAAGGCTCTGCCCGGGAGAAAGGACGGCCATCGGAATTTGTCCACCAAGTACCTGTGAGGGGACCCGGTTGATTAAGTAATAAGCAGTTAACACGGCATGCCCCCAGAATTTCTTAGGTACGTGCATCTGAAACAAGAGAGCTCGAACAGTTTCCATAATATGGCGATTCTTGCGCTCAGCCACACTATTTTGTTGTGGGGTAGCTGGGCAAGAAGTCTGATGAATAATGTCATGTGTGGATAGGAAAGTCTTCAGCTGGGTTGAAAGATACTCGCCACCATTATCACTGCGTAAACATTTAACTTAAACCTTGAATTGGGTTTGCACTTCCATACAAAAAGAAGAAAAAATAGATGTTACTTCAGATTTATGTTGTATAAGATATAAGAAAATCACACGAGAATAATTATCCACAAATATAACGTAATAACGAAATCCAGAAATAGACTCGACTGGACAGTGCCCCCAAACATCTGAATGAACTAAAAAAAATGAGCAAAAACTCGTTTATTGACCTGAGGTAATAAAAGCACATGTAGGTGCTTTGCTAACCGACACGACTCACACTCAATATTACAAATAAAACAAAAACGAGGACAAAGACTATGCAAACTAGATATAGAAGGATACCCCAAACAACAATAAGCCTCAAAACTTGGAGAAGAAACTGCGGAGCTGGCCATAGCAGCCACCTCCTCCACCAAGTATAGCCCATCAGACACTCGACCTCTACTGATAATCTTCTTCGTCGTAAGATTCTGAAAAACACAACCATCAGAATAAAAAATCACACAACAGTTGAGATCATTAGTAAGCTGACTGGCTGATAACAAGTTAAATGGATTCCCAAGAGTATGTAAGACATTAGGTAGGGTTAAGGACGGCGTAGGAGTAGCAACTCCACGCCCCTTAACCGGAAAGGAAGATCCATTAGCCACAAGAACACCACGATGTCTAGCAGTCATCTGATAGTCAGATAAGATACCTGCAGAAACCATATGATAGGAGGCACCTGAATCAATCACCCAGGCAGATGGAGTAGTCGTCAGACATGCACTAAGATTACCTGCGAAGGTAGCGGTAGCGGTAGCAGGAGCGGGAGGACTAGGGCTAGTAACTCGAGACTGAACATACTGCTTATATTCAGCTGGGGTAATCTCTACGAGTTGCTTCTGAGAAGAGGAAGTCGAGTCTACCTAGGGGTACTCGGCAGTAGCATTAGCCACGGGAGACGGTCTTCCATGTAGTTTATAACACTGACTGCGAATATGGCCCTGGATCCCATAATAGTGGCAAGAACAAGTCTCACGAGCCCCCCCCGCTTGTTCGACCTCCATCACGGCCCCTATCACGGCCACGACCATGAGTTCCATTGCCTCCTCAAGAAGCAACAAGGGCAGACTGATCATTAGTATCAGGAGGGCCGGGTGTCATCACGACGCATCGAACGACTCACCCGACGAAAAGTCTCAGATAATGTAGAAATATCGATCCCAACAAGAATCTATGAACGAGTCGTATCATATTCAGGATCCAAACTTGCCAAGAAGCACACGACGAGGATCAGCATCCGCTGTTCCTGAAACTTATTGATAGAACTAGAGAATGGAAGAAGCCGATCAAACTCGTCGGCAAGCACTTTAAATCCCATAAAGTGCTCCTGAAGAGGACGACCAGCCTGTTGCGAGCGGAAGAAGCCTCGCATCACATCATAAAAGCGCGATAAGTCATTTGTGGAGGAATAGATATCCTCAAGAGCCTCCCAGATTTCTTTTACCGTATCGACACTGGCAACCAAAATCTTGACACTGCGGTCCATAGAATTCATAATCTGACTGAAGAGACGAGTATCGTCTCGTATCCAGGTACGATAAATAGGAGAACTAGGATCAGGGGCATCATTAAATAAGTGGGAGTCCAATTCTATGCCTTGCAAAGATTTCAACACATTCTTCCGGCACAAGGGGTAAGCAGAAGCACCGTCAAGCTTCTCATCAATAAGCCGAGTAGAAGAAGAGAATATCTCAATTCTCATTGGTCGCCCGGTATCTGTCAGAGACTCAGCAGTCCCAGAAGTCCGGGTAGCAGACCTATCACCCTCCGATGACATTCTTGTTCAAATACCAGAGAATCCACAACCAGACAACCCTCAATGCATCAACAATAATTGAACAATACAGAACTTGTTGTTGAATGGAAAGAAAGCCATTGCACGGATGAATAAAGGGACGCAGTAAGGGAGACGGAAAAACAGAACTGCCAAGACTTGTGCGACTGGTCCGGCGACTTTTCCGACGACCGGCAACTTTTTCGGCAACTTTTCTAGGGTTCCGATGACTGTTTAAATGGTCGGAGACTATTTTTGGGGCACGATCGGTGACTGTGGGGACTATTAGTGGGTTTTTGGCGGGGTCGGCAACTGTTTGGGTGGTGGCAACTGGTTCGGCGCCGTCAGTGGCTGTCGGTGACTTAGAGAGACTAGTTTGGGGTTGTCGGCGCTTGAGATGGAGGTTGTGGTGTGTTTCGGCGCCAAGAGTGGACTGGTGTGTGGGTTTCGACGCGAGCAATAGTGGTTTGGTGGGTTTGGCGACTGTTGGGGGCAGGGATATGGATTTCAGCGCTAAGGGTGGTGGCTGTGGTAGGTTTCGGTGCCATAGGTGGTGGCTGTGGAAGGTTTCGGCGCTGGAGGGTGAGACTAGCATGGTCAGTGGCGAGGGTTAGGGTTTTGGCAACTGTTGGAGACTGGTCTGGTGGATTGCGATGCTGAAGATGGTGGTGTTGGTGGGTGGCGGTGTTGGAGAATGAGGTTTGGGTGGTCGGCGGCTATGTTTAAGGTTCAAGGAAGAGCTGTTGGTGGTGATGGCTCTAATACCATGTTAAACAGATAATATTAAGCTTAATGAAAGCGTTAACCCCAATAGGGCGCGCACCGGTTTATTTATAGAATAATGAGACCACATAATAAGATATGGTATACCCACTCACACCGGATAATAATAATAATAAAGCTAATATAATCATAATAAAGCTAACAAAAAGGGTTGTTGGCTTGGGAGGAAGAAAGTTCAGGGAGAGTGCCGTAGAGCTTACAAATAGAAAAGACGGTATTGGGGAGAGGAAAGCCCTTTTGTATCTATTAAGGATATTTTGTAATATCAATTTATTCAAAGGAAGTGGGCCCGTAGATTCAGAAAATTCAGTCAATTGAGATTATCATTTTCCTTCTGGCTTCAATATTTTACCTTTGCATAAAACAATAATATCATGGAAGCTTGAAAGGACAAATGTAGCAAGAAGTAAAGCGCTTAAAACTAAATGTCATATTTTTTATTTTTTATTTTTTTAAAAAAATAGTAGTTTTCTATCCTGGAACTTCCAGGTTTTTCTAGCAAGAAAAATAGAAATGCTCGCGTGATTAATCTTAGATAAATACTATCTTATAACCTGCATAGTAACACCTGAATTCTGATTTTACCTTAGAATAGCCACTTCATGAGCAAACTCATCCTCCGAAGCCTCATTTAAATGTTCAGATCTAAGGAACTTAATAGCAACATCCTGGCCGAGGTAAACTCCACGATACCTTTTCAAAAACACAAGAAAGGTGAGAAAAAGAAAAATGTAGATAAGGACAGTTGACACAAGTAAAAATGCAATAAAACAAATCTTAACAAGTCTCCACAGGATCCCGATGCAATTCTTTCTCCTATCTTCAATAATCTTCTATCTATTTCCCAATCACAAGATTTTCCTTTCACTGCCAATGCTTTCTCCACAGCTGATTGAACATGTGAACGCCCAGACCATGATCCCTGTATAATTTTCACAGAATATTCATATTTTACAGGTGTTTACCATTTACTTAAACAAAACAGAAGAAAACTAGGCAAGTGAGAGGCATGAAACAAAAAAGGGAGGGGGAAAAAAAGAAGAAGAAAGAGGGGAAAAGGCCATTATAGTAAATAGCTTACAAACAGAAAAACAGTAAGGTCGATAAGAGAGATGCTCCACACTTAATAAAAGATAGAATCCATCGAGAAGCGCAAAAAAAAACTAATGAGAATTATGAGATAACGGAAAAAGAACAATAAAAACAAGTGAAAACCAGATATTCCAGGTGAGCTTGATGCATAATTGAGGATTTTTCTGATCATTTAAATCAATCTTGTTGGGTACAATACCAAATATCCTCCAATGAATCATATATCTGTGTGTGTATACTTTTAATATGTTTGCCTTATACACAATGCCAAAAGTAATTTGCAGTATGCGTGGCGGGGGGTGTCTGGCACTCAATCACAACATTGAATGGAGACTTGAAATAAATTTGTTACCTCACTTCTAGCAATAGCTTTTTCCACAGCTTCGCATAATCCCTCTGTATCCTGACCACAACATTGCAAAGTCAGCAACATTTGGACTCACCACAGATCCCTGTCATAAAACAAATATAATCACAGTGCTCCTTATTACAGGGCCATTTTCCTATCATAAGCACAGCTAGTCTGCACAACCACTCAGATGAGATGTGATATCAGTAAAAAAAACATAAATTTTGTGTCTGCTGGCCACCAAGAAAGTAGAAAAAATATTTACACGGCAAGCACATAAAGAAGCACATAAACAAAGGCTATCATACAACAGGAAAAGTAACAGCATAATGGGGTTCATTCGTTTATTTTCTTTTCTATTTTTCTTCATTACTTTTGGAAGGCAGGCTCAGTGGACAGAATATAGAGGATAAGGCAGATGCCATAACGAATAGAGAGTGTGTGTGTGTGTGTGTGTGTATGTGTGTGTGTGTTGAAAGGTTGCAACGAAACTTATGGTCAAAGTTGATCAATGAAAAGCGGAAGTCAAGAAGTACCAAAATGGAGGCTTCTCAAAAAAATCATTTTTTAAAAGCTTTTTTTTTTAGCTTTTTAAGTTGTTTTCGGCTCCTACGTGGAAAGCAAAGGCTACAAACAAGCTAACCTGTGTCTCAAAAAAGGAAAAAAAATTTAAAAACTGTCTCCATAAGTTTTGACAAGCATCCCAAAAGGAATTAACAACATAATATGGTATTGGTACCAGGGCAGGCAATAGATCATGTATTCAAGCCTCATCATCCACCATAATTAAAAAATATTTGCAAGCGTTTAACCAATTTATGAAGGAGAGTCAGGCTACACGCGAGGAGGCGTGTTGAGGATATAAAGAAAAAAATTATCCATCTCTCTAACAGTATAAGCTTTTAGATGAGCTGGTTAACTATTTAATAAGGACATAAACATGTATAGAAAGCCATAGATCCATATCAGTTGAATTTGAGAAACATACTAGCAAACAGTAAAAGCAGTAATAGTAGAAAGATGTTATAGAAGAAAAACAAATACCTCAACAGGCCACCCATCCACTACAAATACATCCAAAGAATAACCATCATTTGTTGAGAACACATGCGCCTCACGGATGTTGAGTCCTATGTCAGAAAGCAAAGCAGAAAGCTAGAAGAAAATGAAACAGAGTTAGAAGACAAGTAACGTCTCAATATCAATTGGGGGGGTGGGGAAGAAACAAATTTTGGCTTATTGAATGGATGTTAACAACAATTCCCCTAATGAAGTGACAAAAGAAAACATTCTGTAAAATCACAGTGCTTATTCACAAAATGGCACGAAATTTCATCTAATAGCTTTCTAAGGGGCTTTAGTAAGAATTTGGTTCCCAAAAACTTTTTAACTTTGAAACCACCATATCAAAATTTTAACTACAAGATTCCAGATTATTATCTTTCGGTAAACACAAGTGAAACTTGAAAGAACTGCAAAAGCCGAATTGAAACTTGAAAGAACTGCACACTGGGACAAATGGCTCTATTGCTTCTGAAAACATAAGAATTGGAACAAAACTCGCAACCGAAGTACACAGAAATGAGATAGTACTGACTAACAACAACCAAATGTCCTTGGGTTAACTTCAACATCAGCCTCAACCTATGGACTTCCCTCTACAGCAGAAAAGCATATGAATTTGCAACAGAGGAATCAGCACCAAGGTACCAATCCCCAACATCAGCTTTTAGGATTTTTGCATTGCGACTCCAAATTAAAAGAGGACAAATGCAAAAATCAAGTACGAATATGGAATCAACATACCAATGCATAACAAACAATTTGCCAAGAATGATAATATTCTTAATGACATAAAATGAAACTTTAATTACAATCAAAGTAATATTACAAACTTAACCATTGTTCTGAAAAAAAAAAGTACAACGCTTTCAAAAATAAAAACTAGCCAAGTACAACGCTTTCAAAAATAAAAAATACCTGACTAAGAAGCTTGGGTTTGTCCACTGTGGAAAAAATTACTTCATGAATTGGAAGATGCGAATTTTCCTGCCTGCATCATGCTTCCCAGTGGTCAGCTCACTTCATATTCGAATGGATATATATGCAGTATCTTACTTTTATGCCAAAACACAGCCATAGAAATCACTATATTCTTGGGCAGCAATACTTAAATAAATAAAAGATTGATCCTAACATGAATGTCAAAATAAATATAATACTGGAGAAGTATAAAGAAAAATGTACATGTGCTATATATGAAAATCAATTAGACCATAACTAATCTACTGCAATTCAAGGATGGGGCAACTTGCGTTATAAGTAGTGTATACTTGAAGGCAGCTAGAAATTGAACCAAATTACCAAAACCCAGATTTGCAGAAGACTCTTGCATGCAGGATGCTGTCCATAGATTTTCACCATGGAAAAAACAAAATTCTCCCAGATAAAGTCATTTAAGGTGTTGATACCCCATTTTTCCCACCCCCAACCATCGCACTACAAATACAGGCTGCATCAATCAACAAGTCCAAGGCATGAAGAAGGTCACAAAAACTCTTTCAACTCGCAAATAAACTCCAAGACTCACCAATTCTAGAATAGGCAGCCAACAAAATCAGGATGGCACTGTATCATACCGTCTCCAGATAAGTACCCTAATTCAAGCCTCCAATACATCATTGACATCTCATATGCATATTATAGGCCCCATAGCACTACTTATCTTCCACTCACATGCCATTCAAGTCTTCTGGTCAGATCCAAGCCCCTAATTCTGACCAGAAATTTCAATATCAGTGAGAATAACTCAAATCTTAAGAGAGATGACTTCAGAACTCTTTACAACATGGTATAATGTCACACCGCAAATTTTGTGCAAATCGGAAATCGTTCAGGCCACCCACGACATCCGACTACCTCCAAACAACAATGAATTGGGTCCCACCGGCCAAAATAGCAACTTCCGTACCAGAACCCGTTAAAAATCTTCAATCACAGGCCTTAGTCCCCATATCAAAATTAAGGCGAATCAGGATTTATTTGGTTGGTCAATTCCCTAGTGATTCTAAGGTTTGCATATACCGAGCAAGATGAATATCATCACTCACTAGTACCGAATCTAAATATCAAGCGTGGGCAACCCCATCACTTATCAAAAAAGAGAAATGCACCATCCCATCCCAGACTATCTATCTATATGTTAACGAAAATGATATTTTTGTCTCGAGGCTTCTAAAAGCTCCAAAATTCAAATTCTAATTTTCTAGAATTTTGAATTTATTAAATCATTAACAAAACACCTGTTGGTTACCTATAAAAACAATGATTTCAAAAATAAACAAATCTCCTAATTTGTGCTACACGTAAGGAGACTTTTGTTTAAATTAAAAGTTCCATGATTAGTGTTATGTAAAAAAGAAACTTCTATCAACCTAAAACGAATTCCTAACTCTCTCCATATTACGTACCAAAAAATTTAAGTTTCAGTATATTGTCCTATCACCACTACTCTTTTAAAAAAATTAATCAATTTGGAAACAATATTATTGGTTACCTCTTTAAAAGAATACATTTAATTTGAAAATAATTGGATTTTCCACATCCAAGACTTTTGTCCATTTTTTCGTAAATTACTAATTTCAAACTAAAAATATCTTTTATAGGATATTTAAGACATGGTTAGAAAATAATCCTTCAACTTATCACATTTGCGCATTCTCAAAAATAACTCTTTACATTTATTGCATATACCATTTACTAAATATTTAAAATAAAATTCAAATCAACGGTTTTTCACAATTATTTGTGTTTTCTGTTTTGTTGGGTACTATTACTTATCTTTACTTTAGTTTGGTCTTTTTTAACAATAGAGATGATCGATTACCAAATCAGTAATTGAATATGAGATTATTATAATTAAGTTTTTATATACATAATAACAATTTAGAGCCTTTCAAATTATAGTTTTTTATAAAATTCAATTAAAAGCATTACTCATGTATATAAATGCTCTATATAGAAAATTGTTTTTGTATAAACTCATGGAATCATTTTTTTATTGAATGGGTTAAGTTCAAAATACGAATGTAATTGTCACTAAGTAACAGAAAAATAATTATTTGTATACAGTTCTAAAAATTTTCACATCTAGAGAAATTTAGATATTTATACTAAAGGTTAATTCTAAGTTAGAGATCTGATTTTACTATTAATTATGGAATATATTTTGATAAGAGTAATTTAAAGTTTCAACTTTAAATGCCTAATTAATTTTAAATAATTTAAATTTGAAACACTATTATTTGAAATCATTCAATTGAAAATTTCTAAATAATTAAATTTTAGAGTTATTCTTAAATATGAAAACTCAAGGTAAATATATAAATTTCTTTTTCCTGAAAAAGGTTATAGATATTCTTTTAGTCAATCGGCTAAAATATTATATTAAAAAACTTTTTGCTTTGTTTGTATAAGCTTTTATTCGATTTCGAAATTATAAACTAATTCATTATTCATGAGATTAGGAGACGATGAATAGAGGGAGAGAGAGAGAGAGAGAGAGAGAGAGAAAGTAGAAACGGCATTCTATGAGGCATTCACTGGTGATGCAAAGGTTTGCATATACCGCTCAAGATGAACACCATTACTCCCTAGGAGTGAATCCAAATATCAAGCTTAGGCAACCTATCACGTATGAATTAAGAAAAATGGACCATCCCACCCCACACTATATATCCTTATTGTAATGGATTACTGCTGGTGTCAACTAACAGTTAGCTTTAGAAACCTGCTATTATAAATGATGAATCTGCTCTAAAAACTCGATTCCAATATTCAAAGCAAGGCTTCAATTTGAATTTCAATCATACGGAGAAAAAACCTCGCTCCCAAGTAGGACACAACTTTTCAAACAAATGAATTCCTATAAAAACAACAGAAAAGCTAAAAAAAAAAAATTGTGGTAGACATTATTACTTTAAAAAATCAACTCAATTTTATTATAGTTCTTCATATTTACATAGTATTTATTTGAGAGAGAAAAATTACAAACTCGCTACGTCAAGAGAAAAGACGAGGGACATTACCCAAGTAAAATGCATAAAAAATAAGGATCCAATGGTGACAGTGAAGGATGAGGAGATTAAGAAATACAAAACTTATTTTGAAAATCTATTAGGCAAAAAACATTAAGAAAGCTCAGGAACAAAGGAATCTACTACTTTTGATAACTAGAGCATACGAGTTCTATTGCGAAGCAAGGAAGTCTAAAGTGAAATTTGCAACAAAGAGAACGAAATTAAGTAAGACTTTGGGACCAGATTCTATTCCTATTGAGATGTGGAAATGCCTTTGTTAACTGAGAGTATCTTGATTAATAAAATTATTTAATAAGATCATAATAACTAGAAAAACGTCTGAATAGTAGAAAAGAGCAATTTGTACCTATATATAAAAATAAAAGAAATATCCAAAATTGCAACGACTGTAGAGGTATAAAGTTGAGGAATATGCCTTGTGCAATGAAGTTATGCGAAGAATGGTTTGAGTGTCGTCTAAAAGAAATAATAATAGTGTCAGATAATCAGTTCAGATATAAGACTAGTAGATCAACTATTTAAACAATTGATTTACATAGTTGATCTACTGAGGATATTAATATAAAAGTACAGCACATATATTTTCATGTGGTTTTTATAAATTTAGAAACAACTTATGATAGAATATCAAGAGATATAATAAGATGGGTGTTGGAAACAAGTGAGTGACAAAGTAGTACATCGATATGAATATGTCTTATGCAATGAAGTTATGCGAAGAATGATTTGAGTGTCATCTAAAAGAAATAATAATAGTGTCAGATAATCAGTTTAGATATAAGACTAGTACATCAACCATTTAAACAATTGATTAACATAGTTGATCTACTGAGGAGATTAATAGAAAAGTACAGCACGGATATTTTCATGTGGTTTTTATAAATTTAGAAACAACTTATGATAGAATATCAAGAGATATAATAAGATGGGTGTTGG
>JAOTRH010000022.1:7377284-7390849 GCA_034768845.1 Heliamphora exappendiculata | reverse complement strand
AGTTTTTATTATAAATTATTTTATTAAAAGACTAAAATAAAATATAAAATATGCCTTTTTATGAAAAATATAATTATAAAAAAGTAATTAACAAAATTTTAACAAAAATGATTTTTTAACAAAAACTTAAAAAATAAATTTTCAAAAAAAAAAACTATAAAAATAATAAAAACACAAATTAAAAAAAAAACCTAAAAAAATCATGGCCCAGTCAAAGCCCGGTTAAAGTCCGCCGAAAGCCCGCCCACAAGTCCGGGCCTGAAGTCCGAGTCTTTTACCTCTAGGGCCTGAGCCGACCCCCAGACAAAAAGACCCGACCCAAAGATTTGACGGGAGCCCGCCGGGCCTAGGTCGGGCTTGGCCTGCCCGGTCTACGGCCGAGTCAGGCCGGGTCCAAATTCCACCCCTACTGGAATGACAGGTCAACAATCGAGTAAGAAGAGAACGTGCAAATACTAAACCAGAAGGGATGACTGGGGCTGGTTTTGGAGGTGGTTTTGGTGGGTTTTGGTGGTATTTTTGGGCGGCGGTTGTGGTGGACGACTGGTGGTGATGGTTTTCGGAAGTGGTGGTGGATGATTGGCAGTTTTGGTGGTAATTTTTGGGTGGCAGTGGTGGATGACTGGGGGTGGTAGTTTTCGGTGGTGGTTTTGGGGATTGTTTTGGTGGATTTCCGTTAAGTAGTAACGAAAATTTGACGATTGAACTAATTTGATGCAAAAATTAAATCTGATGGAAGGTTAGTGTTATTTCAGAAATCACAGAGGGGTGTATATTTTTTTGTCAGAAATCTCAGGGGAGGTCAGTGTAATTTACCCTTTTTTTTTGGGTTAGGGGGGGTTGATTGATCTCAAAGGAACGGTCTTAATATGATTTCGATGACATGGGCAGTTTATTTTATTGTTTACTATGCATAAATTATATATATAAAACATTAAATTGATTGAATATTGTTAAGCGTCGGAATAAATTCCATTTGTATATTCAATCAATTTGATTTTTTTTATATGTAGACATGATTTACACAATGGGGCAATAAGTTGAATAACTCGAACCATTGATGTGGGTCATTTAGAGGCCCAAAACTGGCTTAATTGGACCAGTCCAATTGGATTATGGACGGGAGAGAAGTCTTAGTCCTTTTTGTTTTTCTGTATTTTTAAAATTTTTTTTGTGAGGATGTTTGTTCTTGCTAGATGTGTAGATTTGGCCCGGGCCGTCTGTGGCTCGATGCTTGGTGTGCTTCCCCGGCCTAGCCTAGTCAAAGCCCAAGCCTGAAAATTAGACCTGCGGGTCTGGGCCACCCCTGAGCCCGTGGGTTGGTTCGGCTCGAGCCCAGGGTCCATCCCTTTGGCCCGAGCCCACTCGTTCCTCTCCAACGGCTAGTCTTGGCCCGGCCCAACCCGAGGCCCAACGGTCATATTCTCTGTTTCAACGGTCACGATCTTATTTGATTGAAATGGACGGTTGAGATAATAGAACCGTTGAGGCCTATTAAAGTGTTTAAGATTATTGCATTTAATAATAAACCTATAATAAACTCATAAATTTATAATAATATAAATTATAAACTTATAAAGTAAAAATAATAAACTATTAACTTAAAAACTAATAAACAAAGAAAGTATAAACTTATGTAATAAACTATAAATTATAAAAACTAATAAATTTGTAATAAATAATAAACTAACTTATAAATTAATAAATCAATAATAAATTATAAACTTATAAACTAATAAAATATAAACTTTTAATATAACAATAAATTAATAAGTAATAATAAACTAATAACTAATAATAAACTATAAACTTATAAAGTAGTAATTTATTATTAATAATAAATTAATAATAAATTAATATTATCAACTAATAAACTACTAGTAATAAAGTAGTAAACTAACATTATACTATAAATTTATAAAGTAAGTAACTATCAAACTAATGAAATTATAAACTTATACAACAACTAAAAAAAACAAAAAGAAGGAAAAAAAAAATTGAAAGCCCAATCATGGCCTGCCCGAGGCCTAAGTTCGAGACCCTAGTACCAATCCCAATCCCCATATTCTTAGGCCTGGGCCTACCTCTCTCCCAAAAAGCCCGGTTCGGCCTGAACATTTGGTGGGAGCTCGCTAGCCTTGGGCCGGGCTTCGCTCACCCGAGCCACGGGTATGCTAGGCCGGGCCAAAATTACACTCCCGGTTCTTGCTGTGTTTGGTTGCCGAAAAAATGGAGGCAAAAATAAAAAATAAGTATCTCCAAACCGTGGTAGTATGCTATGATAGTTTACCTTGTATGAAGCCTTCCAGAGTTGGCCAAAATATCTTAAAAGGAAAATTCAAGACCCTATTTGGATTAAATTGTGTATTTTTTGTTTATTTTTGTTTTTTATGAATTTTTTTCATCTTGGCTAATTTTAATTTTTTGAATCGTCTCGATGTGATGAACATAAAAAGTAAAATAATGTGATCAAAAGATAATAAAAGTTTACTAAAACCGAAAATAAGCAACAAAAATTTTACTTATGGCTTATTTTTTCTTTTTTTGAATTCTTTTATATTTTAATAAAAATTTTATTTTTTCGACTCGTCTCAATGAGAGGAGAAAACCATCATGCCCCTCTCAAACATGACTAAATGATGAAAAGAATTCATTAAAGACGAAAATAAACTACATAAAATAAGTAAATAAGCAATTATCCCAAACGGGGCCCAATTTAGAAGTGCATTGGAAGATAGATCTCTCACTTGTTTATTTTTTTCTTTTATTTTTTCAAGTGATTTTAGTCTAGGCACTTAAGGGGTAAATAATAATAATAATAATTATAATAATAAACTTTATGGAAAACAAAAATAAGCTAATTTTTAGATATAATTTATTTATTTTAAAGGTATATTTAAGAATTTATTCATCTTTTTAAAGAAATTTGAGGCTCTCTAGTGAGGAGAAAAATAGGCTAATTCCCTTAATGGAAGTTAAAAAGTTCACTAAAAATAAATAGATTCTTAAAAAAGAGATTGTTATATTAGAGATCCCAAACCATACCCAAAAAAATGGACAAGATTTTCCTCCCGCTCGAGTTGCATGAATCTCCTGCTGCCCTGATGCGCCACCCAATGAGATGATTCACTCATAATTTATGTACTGAAACATGTTTTTCCTATGAAGTAGTAAAAAATTCAACATATCTGAATCATGTTTTGATAATTTCAAATTCTCATGATAGTAGGACACATGGGTGGTTCTAAGCCTATTACAGCGACAGTAGGAGAAGTATGCAGCGCGCCCAGGCTAGCGTGTCCTTACTAAGGGGGGAGAGTGCAGTGTGAACTGCAGCCTCACCAGCAGGGTTCATTGAACCTTTCTTGCTTGAGCATGGGTTGGAGGAGATCCGTGTTCATTAAATCTTTGGCGTAGTTTTCCCATTTGGAGTAAATGCATCACCAAATTGACGTCAGTTATTTGGATGCTGGTGTGCCCACTTTGGTCCTATATACTATATTACCATAATATTAACCCTTGATGTAACTAAAGACACTATAAATGGAATTCATATATAGACATGTTTGTATATATAATTATTAGTTATTTATGAGCCACCTGGTCAAAAACTTCTGTCCAAGTTTACTTTTTATACATCTGTTCGTACAATTTTCTGGCTATTGCTTGTTGCAAGGTTGATGATAATGGAAATTTGAGTGTGCGGTCAGCGTTTACTTTTTATACATTGGTTTCTACAAATTTTCGTGGCTATTTCTTGTTGCAATGTTGAAACTTAATATCTCAGGCACCATACATGAGAGCATGGGTTTGAGTGTGAGGTCAGCCCGCCCCTCTCAGAAAAACCCTCGGTGGTTAATGAACATAGGTTGATTGTCCTATGGGTGTTTTTACTCCATTTGGGGTCTGGCTATTTAGTCCACTATACTGTCGACTTTGCTAAGGAGTGGATTGCTGTAACCCTATTATATCCTTAGTCTCTGAGATAAATTGTGTAATGATAATTATGACAGTGATTCTTAAATTCTACACAAATGCTTCACAGATTTAATATGACCTTATCTGATATTAATTTAATTTTTAGTTATAAGCTTGCAGCTGTTGGTGTTAAATACTTGTATGGCTGTATCTGTTTCTTAAAAATTACACCTTGTGTAGTTGAAGGCCCTGTACAATACTCATTAGTAAAGCTTCTGGAGTCATCTCAATTCTCAGTCTCACCTAAAATATATTCTTTTGTGATGACTTTTCGATGCTAAATTGTGCTTCAGGTTATCCATATAATCTGGACTTCGATTATGGTGCTCTAGCGCAGTTGCAGCATTTCTCTATAAACAACCTCGGCGATCCATTTATAGAAAGCAACTATGGTGTACATTCAAGACAATTTGAAGTGGGTGTTTTGGATTGGTTTGCCCGTTTATGGGAAATAGAGAAGAATGAATATTGGGGATACATTACAAACTGTGGCACAGAAGGCAATCTTCATGGAATCCTAGTTGGGTTAGTATATCTTCTTAGCTTCATCACGGGTGGTTCATTTTTCAATTTGGAAATCTGTCTGTTCAAGAAATTGCTCTAGGCCTCTAAAATAAGACTAATTTTTGATTGTGCAGGAGAGAAGTTTTTCCAGATGGAATTTTGTATGCATCGCGTGAATCTCATTACTCTGTCTTTAAAGCAGCAAGGATGTACAGAATGGAATGCATTAAGGTTGGCACTTTAGTCACAGGGGAGATCGATTGCGCAGATTTCAAAGCCAAGCTACTTCCCAACAAGGACAAACCAGCCATAATTAATGCGAACATAGGTATATCCTCTCTCTTTCTCTCTCTCTCACACGCGCGCGCGCGCACACACACACACACAAAAGCGATTTATATGAACACAAAAGCCATAATTAATGTGCCATTTATGTGAACATAAATGGCTGTAAAGATGTGAACATAAATGGCTGTTGAAGCCTCCATCTGCACAACCCTTAACAATACCGTGAATTTTTCTTCGTCTCCTTGTATTGCAGGAACTACTGTCAAAGGAGCGGTTGATGATCTTGATCTTGTTATACAGACTCTTGAAGAATGTGGATTCTCACATGATCATTTCTACATCCACTGTGATGGAGCTCTATTTGGACTCATGATGCCATTTGTCAAACGTGTAAGTGTGTTTGCTTTTGTCCCCACCTCTCATGTCCTGCCCATGTGAAAGGCTTTTGGGCCATCAATGCATGGGTTGTAGATCTGTCTGAAATCTTTGGCACATATTTTTGATGGGGTACATCATACTTTCAATAACATTCACAGTGGGCGTGATTATAGAGTAGAGGAGTTTTTAGTCATCTCACTGAGAAAGTTTGAGAAAAGTCTATCCCAGACATGCGGTATTGGTGATTTTGAAGGTTGGTAAACCTAATAGTGGGAACTTAATTTTGACCTTTGATTTATTTCTTCTTTGCTTGCCAGACCATTTGAAGGTTAAACCAACCACTTTCAGGTGAGTGATTAGTACAAAAGATGGTGACAATACATTTTCTACCATGCTGATGAGGGATTGGAACATGTACAAAATCCACAATTTTTGCACAATAAGTTTAATTTTCCAATTCTCTCCCTTTACCTCTCCCGAGTCTTCTTATCACCCATCTAATCTTATAGGGGCATTTTGACATACTATTATAGTATACTGGTTCATCTTTTCTGTCTATGGTGCTTACTTTTTGGTGATGATGGACAGGCACCCAAGGTAACCTTCAAGAAGCCTATTGGAAGTGTGAGTGTTTCTGGCCACAAGTTTGTTGGATGTCCAGTGCCTTGCGGTGTCCAGATAACAAGAATTGAACACATTAATGCCCTCTCGAGGAATGTCGAGTATCTTGCTTCAAGGGATGCCACAATCATGGGAAGCCGGAATGGCCATGCTCCAATCTACCTGTGGTACACCTTGAACAGAAAAGGCTACAAAGGGTTCCAGAAAGAAGTCCAGAAGTGTCTTAGAAATGCTCACTATTTGAAAGACCGCCTTAGGGAAGCAGGAATTAGCGCTATGCTCAACGAGCTGAGTAGCACCGTTGTGTTTGAGCGACCTCTTGATGAGGAGTTTGTTCGCCAGTGGCAACTTGCCTGTGAGGGAAATATGGCACATGTCATTGTGATGCCCAATGTGACAGTTGGGAAGCTGGATGATTTCCTAAATGAGTTATTTCAAAAGCGATCACTCTGGTATAAAGATGAGAAAGTTAGACCTCCCTGTCTTGCAGCAGATATAGGAAGTGAGAATTGTTTTTGTGCTCTGCATAAGTGATTTAGTTGTAGAACTGCCATCCCTTGATTCTATTGTTGTTTGTCTGTAGCAGAAGACTAAATGCTAGCTCAAGAGTTATCTCTTTCCACTTATATGTATTTTTTTTTCTCTTAACAAGGAATTTATTTACCATTTGCAATATATTGAATGTTTCTAGACGTATCTAGTTAGAACAGGCTAACTCAGTTTTGCTGTGTAAAAAAATGATCTACTACTTTATTGTTAAAACTCTTATTTACAATGGAAAGAAAATCTGGGGAATGTTCTTTAAAAAATTTCTGTTAAAACTTAACAAAATGCTGCGTTAAAATTTCTGGTATCCAACATCTGCTTGTTGATTGGCACTGAACAGACGTGACACATCTCAGCACTGCAATTTGCAAATTGGATCCTTTAGGTTTTATGTTCATTTCGAGTCTCATTTGCACTTCATACTTGTATGCTATGGACTAGCAAGCAAATGGAAATGGAGATTCTTGATTTTTGTTGGTTGATTATGAGGCACATCTGTTTTTTTTCCATCAAGCTAGCTGAAAAGATATGATTCCAGCAGTTGGCGAGAGAAATTGGTTCTGAATGAATGTAGCAAATAAGAATGGAGGGATTAGAATGGAATGGGCAGGAGCTAGCGTCAGATGGAAGGGGTCAATTTTCTGTATATCATGAGAAGCAACCCCGGTCATGGATCAATTTTGTTTGGTTGAAGACTTATGAGATCCTGGCTGTAAGTTTTGGCTAGCTAAATCTCCCTTCTTTGAGCAATTGCTTGATTATAACGTAGGTGCTTCCTAACTCTTATAGAGTTACCATTATAATTGAAAGTATGCCTATGTTATAACTTATAAGACATCATTATATAAGATGAAAAATGTGATTGATCTTCTGGAAAACTGTGTTCTTATGCTAATACTTGGTAGGTTGTTTTGTAGCAGCCAGTTTCTAGAAGATATCTCCAATGTGATTATTATTTATGTATTGTCTTTTCGTTTTCTTCTTTTTCCCTCCAAATTGTGCTTTGTTTTTCTTCTTTGATTATCATTAGGAGTTCCTCTGCAGAAATAAGCTATGTGGACTCAAATATGATCGGATATGTTATCTTTAGCATCCTGGCAAGTGTTGGCTAAACATTCTTCTCCAGAGGTCTCCATTTGCAATGTCACCGAGCTTCAAATTGGGAGCATGGCATTTGAGAATTAAGGATGGACAAGCTGATCACTTAGTCATATGGCGCCTCAGTAGATTTATTCTAGATATTCAAATTCCTTTGGCTTGAAAGAATTTTGAGAACTTTCCAACAAAATATCTTGGATGGGAATGTTATGTCCTTGTTAGACTAACTAGCACGTCACAATGATCTCGGCAGGGCAGTAGTTTATATTTTTACTTGTGATCCCCAAATCAGGAAGGTATGAATACAAACTGGGAGGTTTATTTCAGCTTGTTTATGTTTCCCAGACATAATTATTTATTTGTTTCTTTTGCTTGTATATGCGCAGACCAGATGATGGGTGAAAACTGAAATTTCAAGCTTGGCCAGGTTGATGCCAGGGCAGATATGTGGTTCACTACCAAACTCCAGGCTTTTATATGGCTGAAGTATTGAATATCATAACAATTAACAGCAAATTGAAAGCAATTGAAATGCTGGGCAGACTGTTTGCAATTGGTGAACTTTCAATGGCCAAAATATTTTAATAATTAAAAGCAATTGAAATGCTGCTAACTTTTGCAGTTTTAAGGCATGTTGACTCCAGACCAGGTGAAACTTAATTCGCCATTTCTACTATCGCAAATTTGCCTGTGTTCCTCCTGCAAACCTATCTTCACTTTTCCCTCTGTAGTATTCAATGGAAGAAAACCGAGAGTAGCTGCTAGAATGTCAAGTAATATTACCCTGACAGATTCCAAAACAACAGGATTTTCTTCAAGGACTGTGATAAGTAATGTGCGAATAGTTGTGGCATCGTAACCTGCAACTAGAAGGGTTAGTATCTGTGAATTTATAACCATTATTTTCTCTTTTGATATTGTCTGGGCTGTCCCTCTTTGTTTGGGATTCTAAGAAGTCTTTTTGGAAGCCTTTATCATGCCTTCTCTTGGACATTATCGATTCTGACATCATATACAACATATCATGAGCCTGACTGGGAACATGAGTGAAACAGAATACTTCTGAAGAAGCTCTTCCTTGCTCTGGTTTTGAAGTGCAGCATTATTGAAGATGATGCCAGGTAAATGCTTCATTTTTCGATAGATCCAATAATAATGTGTCAAAGTTGGCTCAAAAGCTCGTAATCAACTAATCATGCTAAATGGCCAAGTCTTATCAGAAAACAGTATGAAGCCGCAAATTTGACTCTGTTAAACTCTGTGGTTAAAACTTAGCTGTAGAAGCCTCCTCAAGAACCATGATTGGTCTCAATGGTCAAAGTGTCTATAGACTCCGCATTTTTACAGTTACATCTGCTGAGAGGGGTTCAGCTATTAGTGATCTTAGTGGGGACGAGAACTTTCTTCCCAGTGTAGAAGAGGTTCAAGCTCACCATCCCATCTGTCTGCCAACAAAATTTTGGTAGCTTACCTCCCTCTCATGAAGATGGGAAATCACTACCAAATCTTTGCTACACTCTTAAACACCTTTCCATACATTAAATAGAATCACCATAAAAATCCTTGAGTTTAATTTTCATGAAGCTGTAAATACTGGAAGGACTCAAAAGTCGTCCCGGCAGGAATGAAACTCTCCTCTACAATAGGCCAACCTAGGCTACTGGATAACTTCCCTTACTTTTGGAGAGGTCCATGCATGCAGCAAGAATACGATTGAAAGTATAATCAATACAAGTGCAATCTGTGCAAAAGGCATTAACATGCTTAGCTAGATTGTCTAGGAGCAAACTGGCAGAGGATGCTGGATGTCAATGTATCGAAAACTAGAGTTACCTATGCTTCGTTATTGTCTTGATTTCTTGATCACATTCCCTTTAGTTTTTGTTGTTCACATACTTTGCAGTTAGTATAAAATAATTACTGTATTATTTTTTAACCTTTGTGATCTTGCATTGTAATAAATAGCTGCTTGTCATCGATAATTAGTTATAGCTTTAGGCATTGATCACGAGAGATTGCTTTTTCTTTTTTGCATTTTTCTCTTCTTTAGTCAGAGTGGCTAAAAGGGTGGTTTTATAATATTGTTTTCCTTCTTACATGTTGAAGAAATATAATTGAAGATAGAATACTGAATATATATATATATATATATATATATATATATATATATATTCCTTGCCTTACCATAATCCTTATATTTGTTAATGACCTGGGACATAATGATTTCTTTTTAAAGTTTTTTGCCAAATAAAAGCTATGGCTGTGGAATTAAGGCTGATTATGACTGGGTTGTTTTCCCCACTATGCAAGTGTCTTTTTAAAGTTTTTTCAAGTCATTTTGTGTTGAAAGATGACATGGCTTCGGTTATCTTAAGCAAATGATTAGTGAATGTTTAATGTGAACTTAACTAGTTGTTTGCAAGAGATTGCTTGGTCAATAATTCTTGTGTCATGCCTAAAACAATTCTTCTGGAAACATTTTTTGCTTTAGAAATTTACGAATTAGAGATGCAATAATATACTCTATTTTAGAATTTAGAACATTTCTCTGAATGCTATTTCGATGTAAGTGGTCTTACTCTGTGTTCCGTGCTAGGAAGCATTACTCTTTTCATTCCAAATTCAAGAATAATTACTCTTTTTTTCATTCCAAATTCAAGAATATGACCGACACGATTGATTGGTTTATGCGCCTCTCTTATTATTTTTCCCACAAATCTCAATTTGTGAAAAGCCTTCGATGGCTGTCTTATATGAACACCCAATTTTATTTTGGTACTAACAATATCTCTTTATTTTTTATGATAATGACCACATTTCTATTCCTATTTGATTTTTATTTGCATTTTAGTGGGTTGGTCAGGTATGAAAAATTATGAAAAATAGTATATTATATTATCTCTAAATCACGCAAGCAACCTTTTTCCACAAATTTTTATAGCGGTCTATTATACCAAATCAATCTAAATAAGAGTCTTGTAAGAGAATAGTGCGCTATAGAATACATTGTCTTTACATGCTCGATACATTACCTATGTCGTCTTATCAATTATAGATAAAGAATACACTACCTTAGTATATGATGTAATAAGATCATTCTGTTTCAAGAAAACAACCTTTTACAATAAATTCCAAATAGAAGTTTTGTAAGTACAAAACCTATCGACTCATTTGATGTTCCACTAGGATCAAATATCTCATTTGATGTTTACTAGCATGATTTGTATCCCAAGATCACATATCCAGAATGTGTAACTCAACACAAAGCACCGAATCACACACTTCACCACCTTTATCTACAACACAATCATATATAAAGAATTGGACCTTTAATACGCGACAGCTTTTGAAGCAGTTAAGGAAGTTGTTTGGTTAAGGAATTTCTTACTGGATCTAGATGTGGTACTTTCAGTACAGTCGGCTATTACAGTTTATTGTGATAATAGCGGATCGGTTGCTATCTCGAACGAACCAAAAGCTCATAAGAAAAGAAAATACATTGAGCGAAAATATTACATGATATGAGAGACTGTACAAAGGGGTGACATTATTGTGATCAGGATTACATCAGCAGACAATCTTACATGTTATTTTATAAAGAGTTTACTTGTTAAGACTTTTCACAATTATGTAGAGAGCATGAGAGCTAGATAAATGGTAGCATGATTTTGAGTATAAATAGAAGATTGTTAGGGTTGTATATTAAAAATTATGGTTATGATATTAATATTTAATTTTATTTTTTTAATAAAATTAGTTTTTTCATTTTATGGGAACCATAATGAGTAATGTATGCATTTAATTATTTATTTAATGTTGTGCATGCTTGTTTTTTATTTTACATAATATTTAATTTGGTGTGTAGAATTCGGTTTACACACAAAATTAAATTATCAGTTTTTGTAGAATATAAGTTTTTGGTTCATAGTATTAGATGGATTTGGACACATTTTCGGTACGACTGTAGTATAATATTTTATTAGATCTCTTTTGATTACGGGGAACGATAATTGTTTCGACAATTGGTTCAGTTCATTGTGCTAGTGCATTTTGTGTGTATTGAATAAGACTGTATTGTGGTAATTAATTTTATATTGATTATATAAATTAATTTACACTCCATGGTTATTATGATTGCTTATACTCTTAATTTTGAAATAATTATTAGAAACGTATATTTAGTATTCGTTATTTTGATTTATTAGAGTGTGCGTTCTTTTACAAATTTATAATCTCAGTAGTTGGATAACGACATTAATTATATGGTGAATATTAATTATTGATGGAATTTACGTCATGTGATCGGGATTGATGATACTCCTTAAGAAAGTTTATAAGTTTTAACTATGCTCTCTAAAGAGAATTTCTTTGATTTGTGCCTAAGTGTGTTTTTAAAGTCTATTCAAGTGGGTGACAGTTTATCGATGAGCACTGCACTGCAACTTGAAACTGTTTATCAATGGACATACCCTCAGAAATAATTTAATGTGTATTTTTTGGTAAATCATTAGACTGGGTCACCACAAATTTGTTATCATTCATTTGAAATTTAAGATAACGACTAATAGCATAATTTTTGACATTGTTTTTTCAGTGTTATAGTTTTTTTAAAGTGCATTCCAAACATCTTTGACCGAATTGAATGAAGAATAGTAGTTATAAAGGTTATCAGATAGGACATTTAAAATGAAATCTCTGCAAAGAAAATTTTATTTTGACTATTTTGAAATCTCATCTTAATTTTGGGTTATTAGTGGGTCGGCAATAGTAAATTTTACATAATGACAGTAAAAGGCAAGGTTTTTTTGTAAGAGGCAAGTTTTTTGTAATAAGCTAGAAGAACATATTTTCTTTTCAATATTTGAAAAATAGTCCTTCAAACTTGAAGGGTTTGTTGATGTCGGTGTTGATGGTGTGTTTGATTTCGATTTTCATTGTTGATTACCGTCTTAAAATTGTTGGAACCGAAACCACAAAAGTGTTGGAACAGATTACTTGCAAATTGTTTGAATAAACAATTGAAAATGCTAGAACAAAAAGATGGCTGGAGATGCGATGAGTTGCGGACTAGATCGTTCTCTTTAAGACGTTTTGCAATTCTACTCTCTTTGTGCAAGTAGTTGCAGATGCGTCGTCCCTAGAATAAAATCATAAGACAATTCAGAATCAGCATCAGTCTTGACTTTTTCAGCACGAAAGAAAGTCAGGATACACTACACAATCGAACTATAATGCTCATAGAACAAGACTTTTTTATGTTTTGTGTTTTTCAATGCAAAAGAATGGTCCAATTTATAGAATGGTGAGAGGAATGAAGATAGTAAAATTAGGACATAAATTATGGGATTAATTAGCTGTTATCAATCAAGAATGATTTTTGGTAGGTTTGAATCAAGGGATTAAAGGGTTAAAGGGTGGATATCAATCAGTAGCTTGAATTAAGGGATTGAATGACAAATTTTAGTAACTAGTTTGAATCAGTAGCTTGAATCAAGGGATTGAATGACATATTTCAATTAAAAATATTTTTCGTAATCCAAAAAATCTGAATCGCTTAAGAATTTAATATTTTTGATAATCCAAAAAATCTTTCACCCGATTAAGAATTTTTGGTAATTAGCCGTTCTCCTCTCCATTCAATGAGGGACGAGATTTTTTCAAAAATACACAATAAACTCAACATAATCACACCCCCATTTAGATTTTTTAATATTTTCTAATTAAAAAATACTCTGATGTCTAACAATTTGATCGAAGATATAGTTTTTATCTTCAATATTTAATTATTTCTTTTCCAATGGTGACTTATGTTGGGAGATGATTTAGTCGAAAAATGGGTAAATTGGATTGGAGCAGCGGTGGAACTTCTAATTTCTCGTTTGAACCTCGTTCCTCAACAATTTCTCACGTCCGTCTGGTTCTCTTTTAATAGATTTTTTATTTTTAAAAATATAACAAGACTAATATATTAAAATATTATATTTATTTATCAATTCTTATTTCTGTTTTTATTTTTATATTTTAAATTTTAATTATTTATCAAGCATTTGTTTCATTTGTAATTGTTGGGAGAAATTCCAACGCCGACATAAAATACATGTTCGGGGATCCAGAAAATACATCTTTATTAAACTTTCAACAATTTACAGAAT
>JAOTRH010000022.1:7360612-7377184 GCA_034768845.1 Heliamphora exappendiculata | reverse complement strand
ACGAGAGGACAAAGCATATTGAAATTGACTGTCATTTTGTCCGTGAGAAGTGTCAGAAGGGTATTATATCCTTGGGTAATGTGAAGATAACAGAACAACTCACAAATATCTTTATTAAGTCATTAGTGAGTCCCCGAGTCCATTATATTTGTAACAAACTAGGCATGATTGACATCTATACTCCAGCTTGAGGGGGAGTGTTAGTGATATTATGAGATATGTGTATATTATATCAGTACATAAATCCGTTAGCTATAAGAGCCCATTAGGGTTTTGCTGTATCCTTGTAATTAGTATATATAGTGGACCTCTCTAATTAAGAGGTTAAGCTTTTCTGATAATACATTATTCTCTTTAACAAAACCACCTCGACCTCCGCCCCCGTGATCACCCTGGTCAGCAGTAGTAATATGAGGCCCGTCTGTACTAATTGCTCTGTTCGTTCTCCTGAAAACCTTAGATAAAGAGGGAATATCAAACCCAGCCAAAATCTATGAACGTGCTGAGTCAAGTTGCTGGTCCACCCCAGCTAAGAAACATACAACCAAGAACTACATCCTCTTCTCTCTGAAAACCTCGTACCGATTGGTGAAGGGGACCAAACGATCATACTCATCTGCTAATACCTTGAACTCCATGAAATAATCTGAGAAAAGCCGTTCTCCCTGCTGTATCCTGAAGATACTCCGCATCACGTCATATAATCTAGACAAGTCATTAGTCGATGCAAATGTCTTCTCGAGTATGGTCCACACCTCTCGCACAGTGGTGGCATTAGCCACCAACACCTCAATGGAAGACTCCATTGAATCCAACATCCTACTAAGTAGTCTCGCGTCATCCCTTTTCCACCTCATGTATTCATCAGATCCCGTCGCAGGAGGATCGTTGAACAAATGATCCTCCTTTTCCATACCTTTGATTGTGAGCAATACTTTCTTCTTCCGTAATACATATGTTTGTGGTCCAGTTAATTTTGAATCTACTAACCGTGTGAATGACGAAAACACATCTGTGAGTCCTTGTCTGTCAATGCTCATTTGGGGGTCACCAATCCTTCTTTCAGTACTCTTTGGAGAGTCACCCACCCTTGTCGAACTCTCCGTCGACATCGCAATCTATCAATATTCAGTAATCACAGGCAACCACTCTAACAACAAAATAGAACAGAGCCGCAACCATAGACAACCATAAATCGATCGCTAAACATACCTTTAAACTATCTCCATTGACTCCACCACCCTGTGACAATCCCCTAGACACTCAAAACAGCGGCTAGGATTCGCCTCAGAATTATCAGTACTCACAGGATCAACGTAGATAACCACGGCAGCCCCTAGAGCCTCAAAACAGCGACTAGGGCTTCCCTAGGGGCTGTCAGCACCTCCTGCAGGAAGGAAGACTGCTGGCCTTCGGCAGGCAGGAAGGAAGAGCAGGGACTGGCTGAGAGAAAGAGAGGGTGGCTGTAAGAAGAAGGAGAAGAGAGCGTCTGTCGGCAACAACGTTAGACTGGCTGCAGCTAGGGTTTCATCAGTGACTGTCGGCAACTGCAGGGAGAGGAAAGAAGGCCTGTCAACACTTCAGGGAAGGAGAAAACAGACTGTCAGCACTTCAAGGAAAGTGAAAACAGGCTGTCGACACTCCAGGGAGGGAGAAGAAGAGCTGCGGCACTCCAGGGAAGGAGAAGGAGGGCTACGGTACTTCAGGGAAGGAGAGGAAGAAATCTGGCGGCTGAATGGTGGCTGTTTAGGGTTAGGGCTAGAGTTTAATGGCAGCTGAATGGTGGCTGAATGGTGGCTCTAATACCATGTTAGAAGACAGAGAATAATAAGAAACCGTACCCTAATGAATAGGCAAATATTCTTATTTATAATAAAACTATGGACCACTATTACAACCATACACCCACACACACACCGGATAATAATTATATAATACTAATAATAATAATAAACTACTAACACCTAAAAATATTTGTCCTACTAAAGAGTACAAGTCAGTACACAGGTATGGTCAGTCAAGTACATGGCCTCGTATGGAGGAAACAGAAGCACAATGTCTTTATGTCATTATAAATGGCATATAATATCATAATACAAATTGATCCTACAGTAAGCATAACCAAAATGGAAGATGGCCCCTGAATATATATCAAAATTTTATTGCGATAGCAGCATTCCACGCTCAAAGAAGTATTTACCTTTATTTCAGTATTCACCTTTATTTCATGAGGTAATTGGCACTGTCTATCCATAAGGTTTCAGAATTAGGCACCTGAACTCCCACGTTTGCAAAAATAGGTAGGGATCCCCCTTAACCATTAGGATCCATTAGGTTTGTAAAATGATTATTCTACTTCGTGTGCAATTCAAATTGTCATCTATTTCGTTAGAGATTTAAGTATATAAACCATTCTTAATAAATTAAATATGTAATACTCTCCAAAAAATTACATAAGAATGATACTTTTGACTTTCTATTGTGATAAATCAACATTAACTAAAGGTAAACAAATATATATATATATATATATATATATATATCATAAAGGAGAGAATAAAACTGAAATGATGATGCAAATTGAACAGTCTCCTTGTTTCGTAATTTTTGCCTCTCCCTCTCTATTTTCTGCCCCAACCCCATGTGTATATTAGATCTATACCAGACTGGCACATGCCAAATCAAATGATAATAAGGATTGCAGATTCAACAAATAGGGGGGAAAGGTAGAAAGTGGAAGGAATTTTTTGGTGAATAGATGTTAAAATATAAATTACAAAATTTGAAAACTATGGAAGTTACAAAAAAGTTACAAAGCATGAGCCGGTTTTGTTCACACAAAGTGAAGGGTTTCAATTCTAACAGCAGGGGAGGTACCAGCCTATTTTTCAAACAAGAAGGCTCCGGATGCCTGATTTTGAAATCTCGATAAAGGTCAGTAAAAGTTTTCTTTACATTATGTAAATAAAGTAGTGGCAAAAATCACCAAAGCATAAAGGGCCCTACAAAAATAATTTTTTTGTAATTACATTATACATTACAATAATGTAATTACACAAGTCTGAATATAAATTGATGGTCATACAAAAATAATTTTTTTCCCCCAAATATCATAGAAGCTCAGAATTCAAAATAATAAAAGGATTAGCCTTAATTTTCCAATTAGAAACTTCAGGAGCATTCATATGTGGAAAAGAACTAATCCAACCTCACAACAGGCAAAATAGGAGTAACGACGGGAGAATTAGCTGCAGCAGCAGAAAATTCAAAAGATTTGAGTACTTTCAAGTACCAACCACAGTAATATCCATAGTCTGAAGATTTGGGCATCCCACTGAAATTGAACTCTCCCACGATATTCCAAGTAGTTTTTCAAATGATTCAATAGTTCTTAACATCATGTCAAAAAGTTGATCACTTTTTTTGGAAGCAGGGTCTGGAAGTTTTAATAAAGGACGAAAAAGTTTTTCTTATGGTGGTTGTGGTCCCGTCTCTACATCATGCTACATAATTGTTTTTCAACACGAGAAGGAAAACAAAACAGACTGATTTGATCTCTTGCAACATATAAAGACCCCCAAACAATAACAAACAAAATGGCAAAGATTGTGCAGAACCTGTACCTTAATGGCCACCTTCTGACCTTTCTTTGCATAATCAACTGGCTTGTGGTTATTCTCGATGGATGCTATTCGACCAATATCAATAAACTCCCTCTGAGGTATACAAATTGGAGTTCCAACCTGTGCAATCCAGTTTAAATGGTATTAGATACCTTTGACACGAACCCTTGAAAATAATTTCGTCCATCCACTTTTTCTCATAATTTTTTTTTTTTGGGGGGGGGTGGATTGTACATGCTTTTTTGTACAAAGCAAGGCATCTTATAAATTGAAGATGTTGAAACGATCTCATATGTAACAACTTCCAAACTACTTCACATCTGAAGTATGTATTGCAATAGAAACTCCAAATCCAAGGGTCCAAACTGCAAAACATAGTTTATTGATAAAAACATTAACATAGTTGAGGAACCGCAACTTATCCCATGTCAAATAATTTGTAAATTAAGAATTACACAACTTAAAAATAAGTAACCAAGCAACTAGTGGGAAAGAGATTTAGATTTATTTATTTATTTATTTTGGGGAGGTTGGGGGAGGGTGGAAGAGCGAAGGGAAGGTACCATATAGAGATAACTATTCAACTGGAAAGGGCTCATTAAATAATCAATAACAAGACTGACTTTCAAGTATATTTCTTGATTGTTGGATAATCAGATGAAATGGTTAGATCACATCCCATATGATTCATGAAAACCCAACGGTACTCTTGAATTTCCTCAAAAACTAGATTTTCATTCAAATAATTTAAAAAATAATAATAAATAATAATTTCAGGTACAGAGGAGTGCCACCAGACAAACAGTGCAAGCATATCCTGCAGCATAGAATGAGTAACTAGACATCAACATCTCTCCAGGATAGTTGTTTAAAGTCTAGGCTTATTTAAAATAAATAATTTAGCTGCAAAATTTATAATGTCTAAGCAAGGAAACATAGGAATCTGGGAAACATATTTTTTCTTCTTTGTATAGAAGGCAACAATTTGGCAAAACCTTATTTTGGTCAGCAAAAAAAAAAAAAGAACTGCTAGTGGATCTGCAAAACGCATAGGGGATAAAACAAACAACGAAGTAATAATGGTGATTATGATGACTTAATACCTTAGCAATGCCTTCAAGAACATCAACTCCCAAAACAATGGGGTCCTTCTTGTTAAAAACACAGTTTGGCATAATCTTGAGAACACATGGGAAGACCGCCTCTTCGGCAGCTTCTTTCTTCTTCTCTTCCTTGAGATTGTCAATGTAGGCCTTAAATTGATCAAACAAGTGATATATGATATCCGCAATGAATATCCTGACACCAACTTCATCCGCAAGTTCCCGAGCCTCTGGCGTCACTTTAACATCAAAGGCCAAGATTGTAGCATATTCCTTTTTCTTCTCAAGCATGACACTAGCCTTCATGACATCCTTCTTATGCACAGGGCCTATACTTATACCACTAACAGGTATTTTTACCGCTGGGGATTTCAAGAATTCCAGCAATGCTTCCAATGATCCAAGAGTCGAGGCCTGAACACAAACTCCCTCCCCAGTTTTATCAATTCGGCTCAATACTGAGTTCATATCTTCCATGGCTGATTCCTTGATATCTTCTAACTCATCATCAGGCCCCACCACATACAGACCGGTGCCTGCGATCGCATGCTCAAGTCCCTAAAGAAAGAAAGAAGTTCTGTCAACAGAAATTCACAACTTTTTTTGATAAGCAATTGCAAACTTCGACCATGAATAAAGTTAAGAGGAGTGTGTGAAAGAATTTCAATTGGGGTTGTCTATATATATTTTACACTACATGAAATTATGGATAGGCATGCATTGACGTGAACGTATGGGTGATGCAAAGATGAGGTAATACACCGCATAAATCCCTCTCATCCTTTGTGTGAACTTCCACAATTTGATTTTTTTAATGCTCTTATCCGCTTTCGTATCACAGGTAGGAAGAAGTGTCATTTTCATTTCCAAAATAATAAAGGTTAAGCCCCCAGTGAAGGCGAGGGAAACAAAATGACTCAGTATATTGAATATGCATCTCAAATATTAACATCACCTGTGCAGTAATCTTGATTCCCTGGGCAGCCTTGATTTCTTTATGATGAAGGTAATTTCCCTGAAGCAAAACACAACTAAAGGTCAAACACTTCAGTGGATAAAGAGAACAAAATATAATAGACAAAACCAAAAGAGCTTCTAACATAGAAAAAGAGTTGGCCTCCACTGTGTGAAACAGAAGTTAATTTACCAAACTGCTTAGCATTTCAGTTCTTAAAACACTGAAAAAATCAGTCTCAGGGTTTATAAACACCAAATACATTGTGGGTCTTAACTTTAAACTCTGAAAAAGCTGCAGAAAAAACATCAAAATCCTCTAAATATTTCTCCATTTTTCATCCTATTTGCACCTCTTAATACTTTGGCACTCATTCAATTATCCAGAACCCAAACTTCATAGAAGAGAACCTCATCACTCCAAAATTCAGCCGTCAGCTCTCAAACAATAATAATTATGTAAAATATCTATTATGTCAAATAAGGTAAGACAAGTGCGGACAGACTTCTTTTCCTCTCACTTAGTGTTGTCTGCTATGAGACACCAAGTTGCATTCCATTTCCCAATCTTGTGAAGCATTATTAACACCCCCCCCCCCCCCCCCTCTTTTTTTTTCCTTCTTTCGCTCTGCTACAGTGTAGAGAAAAATGGAAAGTATGAGCCAACTTTTTTCTCAACTTAGAAAAAAAAAAGATATTCTTCTTCCAATAAGAAAGTGAATTTTTACAAAAATAAATAAATAAAGCATTAACTCGACAAAAGAAATAAAGTATACAGCAGTTGCAGGCATTACAGGTTCGCATTGAGGGCATTTTAAAAAGCTAACATTTTAGGGTGATCCAGCAAGAGTGTGATTTTACTTGTTTGTCATAAATTTTGTTTTTTGCTGCTTATTGTGGAGATTAGTTGAGTCATTCTGATTCATCCAAAAGTTCTCTTGTCAAGAAACTACTAGTTTAGGAGTAGTTTAAGAGTTTCATATTTGGTTGAAGTCAAACTCTCTCTGATGCATCTAAAAGTTCTGTTGTCCAGAAACTACTAGTTTAGGAGTAGTTTAAGAGTTTCATATTTTCTTGGAGTCAAATTCTCTCCCCCAGTGTGTATGTGTGTGTTGTGGGCGCACACCTGTGGATTCCTTTCTCAATCTGACTATTTCAAGCCCTTTCTCCATTACCTGAGGCACATTGAATCCATTTAATCCTTATCAAACAAACAAACACCTCTACTTTTGTGCAAGTATGAAACAAACACCGTCTCCCATCCGTGCCACATCCAAACCAGACTTGAAAGTTGCACCTGTCCCATTGTAAGTGGCAGCAGATACCACTAAAGCTAACAAGTGCCAAATTGATGGTGAGCAACGCCTGTTTCCCTTATTTTATTCTCTTAATCCCACACATTTTACTATGTAAATCAACCCAAAAACTTGAAATCTAGCCTCTCATGTCCAGTTTTATGCTGGAATTTTGACATCATCCATTTCATTTCATTTGCGATCTATAGACGAGAACCTTAACTCCCAGAATTTTTTTATATATTCCTTCATGTCTACCTCTATTTCAGCTAGACAATGTGGTTTCGTAATTTCATTAATCATTTTCTGCGGTCTAAAATTCAATTCAATAAAACTTACACCCCCCTACATAAAGATTCCTCATTTCATGCATTCGGTGAACTACACCAAAAAGAAAAAGGTTCACAGTTCATGCTCCAAGATTTCTGCCTAAACAGCATCTTAGCTTTCCATTTTTTTCTTTTGAGATATAAAGAGATATCATTAAAGCCACAAAAAGCGGAAAGGAGTACACATAAAGTATACAAAAGCAAAAGCGACAATATATACCCGCGCCACTATACCGACGGGATGCGCAAATCCAGCAAAAAGTCAAAATAAATATACAAATGATTGGAACATCTCAGCTCGCCCTTAAGACTTCCAAACTAAAATCGTGGGTATCTACAACTAGAATAGTCTGAAAAGAGAGACAATTTCCCAGGGGTCTACAAAAATGTTAAAACACGTGCGCAGACGCACGCATATTGCAAACACACAATGCTCATTGCTCAATATCCCATTACTGAACATAACTAATACGTCATGAGAAAATCTGTGGAACCCACCATTTGTTGTGTTGGACTAAGAGGTCCGGATTGGACTAAAAAACATGCGGAACCCCCCTCCATTTCAAATTCTCTCTCTCCGGATAACTAATACTGCGTTTGTTTTCACCATATTAGACTGTTAATCCCAATATGGGGACTAATAGTACAGAATTCATGGGATTAATAATTGTATGCCCCCAGGATAACTTATTCCTATTCTCTGAATTATCTTTTTCCTTATCCAAAGGATTATCTTTTTTCATATCCAACGGCCAAAAACGATTCTCCAACTCTTATCTCATGTTTTATTCCACTTTAACAAAACACGACACAAAGAATACCACGGTATATATAATACTATTTAGGGTAAATTACGCTGACCTCCCCTGAGGTTTCTAGCAAAAACAGAAACACCTCATCTACTTTCTGAAATATTACTAATCTCCCCCGTCAGTGTTGTTGCCCTAGCGCCATTAACGGAAATTAAAGTTCTACTATTTTACCTTTGCAATTAATTTTTAAAAAAACATTGTTATTGTCCCCCATTTCACTGTTGACTCCATTAATCATCAGAACAAGCTGTGGATTACCCGAGAGATTATGATCTCTTTTCCCTAGTTTTCGCAGGAAACAAACAGAAAGAAGACTAAAGGAAATAACGACTGGATTTCAAAAGTAAACGAAATGCGCAGAGATTGTCAGAAAGAGAGTTGCAGATTGGTTGCGAGGAAGAAGAAATGGCAAACCATGAACCTAAAGATCTAGTTGGCTGTAAGGTGTTTGATAGATTGCCGGAGAGAAACCACAAGAACAAGAAGAACTACAAGAAGAAGAAGATCGAAGAACATGAGTTATTACAACCAACAACAACCCCTGGTCGGTGTCCCTCCTCCTCAAGGCAATTAACCCCAACCCCAACCCTTTCAATCTTATTCGTATTTCGTGTTTTGATTTTAAATTTCTTATCAATTACTGTACGAGGTTTTGGGGTTTGATTGGATCTGGTGGAATGGATGAAACTATGGGTTTCAAGGGTTTGGATTTGAGCCAAATTTGGTGTTTACGTTTAGCCCCTTTTTCCTCTCTGTTGGACACTTGGGTTTCCCCTCCGCACTTAGGATTTCGATTTGTGGAACCTTAAAAGCATTATGTTGCACACACACATATATTGTTTGACCTTCAAGATTTTGACACACAGGCTATTTGAATGAGCATGTTCAATGTCATCATAGGCAAATATTTCTCAGTTTTGTTATGACTGTGCAATTTAGGAAACTTGGCGCATTGTTTTTTCCCGTTTCTTAAACTATGGGTTTCAAGGGTTTTTGATTTGAGCTAGATTTGGATTTTATGTTTAACCCCTTTTTTCCCTCTCAGTTGGGCACTTAGATTTCCTCTCCGCACTTAGGGTTTCGATTTGTAGAACCTTAAAAGCACCATCTTGCTGATGTGCTTGTCCCGTTTGGAAAGTTGTGAGGTTGGAAATTACAAGGGTTAGGGAGGGAGGCAAGGGGAGATAAGGTGGTGGTGGTGGTGATTGGAAAGAGATGGGGAAGACAAGGGTATAATAGGTATTTTAGAAAATTTAAAAGCTGATCTCATTATTTTCCGTTATTATTTTTCACGGCTACTAACAGATGGGTGGTTTTGAAACTAAATATTAAAGCAAAAAGGATGTCAGTGATATTCCAGAAAGCAGAAGGGGTGATCCTGTTTTTGTTAGAAACCTCAAGGGAGGTCAATGCAATTTATCCTACTATTTACCATTTCACAGTATTTGTTAAAAAAAAAACATGTGGGAAGCACGTACCACTTATCCCTCCTATCCTCCCTAATCCAATCCCACATTTCAAGCATGGCCTAAAGACATGAAGTCAAAGTTTAAAAATAAAGAAAAATGTTGAAAAGAATTCTTACCTTAACTCGGAGTTCCTTCATTGGATGGGGTGTCAGTAATGCTCGAATTGTGGTAACAATAGGTCCCTGAAAATAAAACAAGACTAAGATTTTGACAACCAACAATGCTTCAGACCTTAGGCAGTAAAAACGTATTAATCTTGCCTGCATGCCACAAACAACAATCTGATCTCCTTCGTGAAGCACACCATTAACCAAGACAACATCAATGGTTGTCCCATGGCCTTCAACAACCTTGACCTCCAAAACCGTACACTGGCAAAGAGTTCAAACACAGTCAGTTATAACATATTCCAAACATCTCTGAATTCAATAAACCAGGGGGAAATTGCACTGTGAAGCCGTGCTCTGAGGAAGGGTTGATTGTACCTGCACTTCATTACTGTACGTAAGTTTCTCAACCATAGTCTTCTGAGTCCATTGAACTAACAATAACAGCAAGTCAGGAATGCCTTCGCCACTATTGCATCCAAAAACACAAAGTTATCAGTACTGGTGAGAACCGAGGAAATCTTAGGGTTTTTGAATATGCTGTAGAAGAACTTTGAACCAAAAGTCCATGAGAAGTACCTGATTGCACTTGTAGGTACAATACTGTAAGTTTCCCCCATTTCTTTGTTTTTATAGTACAATTCAGTGTTTAATCCTTGTTCCTTGAATTGAGTAATAACCTGAAACAAACGCGAAAAACTATGGTAATGAGGTCCACCATACAATCCAATCATAATGCAAAAAAGGGTGGGCATATGACCTGAGTGACCCTTGTATTAAATTCAAGTTGGACATCTTTAGATTGTTGCTTCATTGTCTTAACAATTGGTGAGTTCCGACAAGCTTTCCACCCGTAAAGTCTGTCAACCTGCAAGTTGCAAAACCAAAGAAACAAGATATTAAAAAATGGAAATAAAAGCAAAAACAATATGTACTCCAAGAGCAACATTGCAGTGTAATATCCACCTTATTCAATGCAACAATAAATTCTGTATTCCTCATTTTCAGAAGGTTGAGTGATTCAATGGTCTGTGGTTCTAAGCCATGCATTATGTCAACGACCAAAATTGCAATGTCACATAAACCTGAACCCCGAGACCTTAAATTACTGAACGATTCATGCCCAGGGGTATCGATAACCAAAAGACCCGGGACCTTCAGCTTTGCATCAGCTTTCAGTTCCTTTGTTCTGTCTCGTATGTTCTCCGCTGGAAAATAAGTTGCACCGATTTGTTGAGTAATCCCTCCAGCTTCACCTTCCTGAACATTGGTACCTCGGATGCAATCAAGCAGCTTAGTTTTACCAGTGTCGACATGCCCCATAATGCAGCAAATTGGTGATCGGAGGTTACTTTCTCCCTGGCTACGCTGAGCATCTGAATTTGGTACTTCTTTAGGTTCTTTGCGATTATGTTTGTCTGTAACATCAGTGTCAGGCCAACCTTTTTTACTTTCAACATCCTGAGGTATAACTGATAAGGTCCCAGTAGCTGCTGCCTTTGCAGCCACAGCTGGAGGCCGTGCATCACGACTAGCCGGATGGGCACTCTTTACCTCTTTTGTACCCACATGTTCAGGCTCAGAATCAGCCTCCTCATCAGCAAATGCACTTTTACCAGGCAGTTTAAGATCAGCTTCATCCCAACTCTTTGCATCCCATTCATCTTCGTCATCTTCTTCTTCAATTACATTCTCTTCAACCAAATCGGCAGCTTCTGTTTTCTCCCCCACACTCACTGTATCCACTTCCTCAACCTTTTCTGGTTCGATGGAATCAACCTCAACCACAACTTCCTGCAGATTTTCCATTGCTTCTGCGCTTTCAACTGACATTGCCGGAGCCACACCATTTGCCTGATGTGATTTTGCTTTCTTCATATACTTGGGCCGTTTTGTGGGAGCACTACCAGCATCACCAGTAGTGAGATGCAAACCTCCTGCATTAGCAAGTATTTGGTTCCTCATTGCCTCCAGTCGGCGAGCTTCTTCTTTTTGTTTCCCGGTTAAAAGCCTCCCTTCCTGTTTCTTCTTCAAAAGTTTCTCCTTTTCCTTTTCCTTTCTCAAGCGCTTCTTCTCTTCCGCTAGCCTTTCAAGTTCTTCCTGCCGCCTTCGCTCTTCCTCTTCCTTCCTTAACTTCTCCTCTTCTTCCCTCTTCTTCTTTTCCTCCAATTCTTTAAGTTTGGCAAGTCTCTCTTGCATCTCTCTTACATGCCTTGGGACTTTTTTATCTGTTGCTTTACTCTTTGTTTCATTCTTTGTTTCTTCCTTAACATCCTCTGCCGGTGCACTTGCAGCCACCGCTGCTGCCGCCACCGCCTTCTTCTCTTTCTCTTTTTCCTTCTTCTTTTTCTTCTTCTTTGCAGCAGCAGACTCCACGCCTCCTTCTTCTTCTGCTTCTTTTTCGATTGAATCATCTACCGACCCAACTGGTTCAGGCTGAATATCAGCTTTGTCCTCTTGAGGAGGAGGAGGAAGAGGAGGAGGAGCAGGAGCTGGTTTTGACATAGTAGGCCCTTCACCAAGCTCTGCTAGAATTTTGTCCAGGTCATCCTCTTCTTGAGCAGTCCTTCCACTCTTCTTTTTCTTCTTTTTGTTCTTCGAAGTTTCTGTTACATCTTCACTAACCTGTTTGTTACCTTTGAAATCATCAGCTTCTTTACTACTAGCACTCACACTAGGCTGTTTGGGTTCAACCACATCTGTTGATTCATCTCCAAGCCTAGATTCAAGTGCACTAAAAACACTATTATTTTTCTTTTTGGAAGACTTCTTTTTACCAGAAAACATAATCAATGATGGATCTTCATCCTGGGTGCCAAAATCATCATTAGGTGCTTCACTACCTGATTTAGATACTGATGTGCCATCTTCAATGTCTTCATCAACAAAAACATCACTAAACAAGTTACCGCTCTTCTTTGAAGACTTTGAAGACTTCTTCTTCTTACCAGAGAAAGTAATTGCAGCAATATCTTCTTCTTCCTCCTCCTCTTTAATTTCATCCCCATGGCCAAGCCCATCAAAACTATCATCTTCAAACACATCAGCACCATTCTTCTTATTAGATTTGGATGGTTTCTTCTTCCCCGAAAAAGTAATAACCGGCTCTTCATCATTATCCATTTGTTGTTCAGTTACCGAATTATCAATGACATCCCCATCAACATCCTCATCATCAGCAATTGCACCAAAAGCCAACGACTTGGCCAAGTTACCATTACTCTTTTTCGACTTCAAGGGCTTCTTCTTTCCAGTAAAAGCTTCTACAGACTCATCTTCATCACTGGCCATACCATCATCTCTATTACGAGTCACTCCGGACTCCTCATCGCCATCCTCATCCTTATCCTCCTCCCCAAGTAACCCAAAACTCGAAGAACTAAACAAATTGTTACTCCCACTCTTCTCGGACTTAAACTTCTTCTTCCCAGCAAATTGCACAATAGGCGGAACGTCATCCTCCGCTTCTTCTGCATTCTTTTCCTCTTCATCCTCATCTTTCAATTGCGAATTCTTAGAACCACCTTTCTTCCCCTTCTTCTTCCCACCAACTGGCGCAACTTTTTCTTCCACAGCCTGTTGATCCTCGGAAAACTCTGTCCCTATCGAGTACTCATCATCATCAATTAACTGCGCCTTCTTTTTCGACTTCCCTCCGCCGCTCTGAACCATCGCCGAGGCGGCGGCACTGTCGTCGTCGCGTGCAGTAGACTTCTTTCGCCCCATCAAGATTTCGTTATTTTTTTTGTGATTTCGACAGATGAATTTGACTCTCAAGAACACCAGAAACTGACCTTCAAAACCCTGATATCAAATCAAAGACAAGAATCAGAATACACGCAACTAAATCAACACAATCAGATCCGATTGTGTATAATTACGTTAAAAAAAGGACCTTATATTCATCGATGCCACATGATAATCAAAGCAATTTTATATACAACGGCCGTGATTTGTTGTAGAACTATACATATATTCATCCGTACACAGGGAGAGGATTGGGATTAGAGAGAGCTCACCTGGACAAATCAGGAGACTAGGTAATCGGAAAAGTGCTGTGGCGAATTATTTGTATATATAGATAGATAGATATATAGATAGATAGATAGATAGATATGTGGGTGTATAACTGGTGAAGCTGCGTTCAAATTAGGGTTAGCGTTACAGATTAGCTTCAGAATGAAAAATCAAAGACGAAGAGAGAGAGAGAGAGAGAGAGAGAGAGAGAGAGACCAAAAAGGGAAGTAATTGGAGAGAGGAGAGGTGTTATTAACGTCGCTCTTTCAGGCCTGTGCATGCTTGGACTGGGTCGGGTATTAAGGTCGGTTTGTCGGATGGGTCTCGTCACTCGTTACTTCCTTTTTGTTGGGTTGTTCAAATTTTTTTTTGTTAAAATCGCTAAATCAACCGAATTAATTATATGATTTGATTTAATTTAATTTTTTAATTGAATAATTTGATTTTTATTTCAAAAATTAATTTTTGTTAAAATTATTTTTTAACAAAATGAAACTTTAATTCGAGAATCGAACCATGAAAAATAATTTTTTCATTTTCATTAATTTGTTAACAAAATAATTTTAAAATTATTTTCAAAAATTTTAACAAAATTATTTTTGCAAAAATTATTTTTTTTACTTGTATTTTTTAATATTTTGTTAAAATTTAAAAAATGAGAATGAAAAATGAGAGTGATAAAATGCAGAAATAATTTGAGTGATGAATTTTGAAAGAATCTCGGAATGATTCATATGAAAATAATCTGCCTCTTATTTTTTTATTTTCATTTGTTATAAGAATGACAAAATACAGCAAAATTTGTGTGAAGGTTCCGAATGTGTATTCTAAAATTAACTTACGAGTTAATTTTTTTATAAGACAAATTTAGTCTAATGAAGTAAAATATTTTATTAAAAAATACATTTTACATATGTATTATCAGTCAAACAGCGAAAATTAAATAAAATATTTTACTTAAATATATTTTACATCGAAACAAATAGAGTCTAAATTTCAAAAAATCATATGAAACCGAACCGATCCGTCACTTATTAATAACATTTATATTATGTATTATATATATAAAAAAATTAAAAATACTATTTATTTTATTTTACATCTTCTATTTTATTTTCTTTTTTATTATTTTTTTATTTTTTCGTAATATCGTAATATTATACAATTCATAAACTTGTGGTGATAGATAAAAAAATAATAAAATATAATTTATAATTTATAAAAATAAAAATTTCTCCTTGTAAGAATATAAAACAAGCGATAAAATAAAATAATAAATATTTAATATAAACAATAAAACAAATAAATGTATATTTTTTTAACATAAAATATGTAACAAATACTTATCATTAGAACTACGGTTCCAAACCCGAAACCGAACCATTATTTATCAATTTGGTTCGGTTTAGTTCCATGATACATATAGTTCGATTTCGATTCTTAAACTCTTATAACCATTCAAAACAGTTTGGTTCTTACTTTAACTCAAAATCGAACCAAATTGAACCGTAAACACCCTTACTTTTTGCATATTATTTATTATTATTTAGAAATTTATTATTGTTTTTAAAAATTACACATAAAATGACGCATTATGTGGTATCTAAAATCTAAATATGATCGTCATAATGTTATTAAAAAAATTGTCATTTAATATATAAATAATAATTATTCAAAAATAAAAAATAACTCGCATAACATGAATTACAATTATTTACTTATCGAAATTACCACGTAATATCGACAATATCTAATAATTTGCTTATAAAAATTTGTATTTGTTCCCTCTTAAGTCTCAAGTTCAAAAATTTTTAAGTGCTATCAATTCTTTAAAATCAGTTCATACGAGACTTTGTCTCGGCTTTAATTAGGATTGTCACAAGTGGACAGTGGAATTGATCCCTAAAAAATTAGTCAAAGTACGCGTAAACTAATCTAAATGCCTTGAATTATAAAAGAAAAATACTCAATTAAAATTAATATAAAAAATCTCATAAAAATTAGCTTTACAAGAATTAATAATACTTAAAATTAATATTTTATCCATTCAACTATAAATAAGTTAATAATACGTACTTTTTAACAATGTAAATAATCGTAAAGTTTGTTTATTTTTTTCTTAATTTCAAGCAATAATTTTTAAATTTTTATTTTAAAATTATAATTTATTTACTATCGCTACACTTTTACTCCTCATATGTCGAAAGGTAGAATAATAGAAAATTAATTTTTTTAAGGTGATTTAATTTAGGGTCCTATTTTAACAACTTATTTAAAAATAGATCACATACTCTGTCGTACAAGTTTTTTAAAATAATTTTTGGAACTTTTATATTCTTAAAACATTCTCTATAGAATTTGATATCATTTATTGTTCTATTGATTTTATTTCCAACGTTATAGTATATGTTAAGGAATATTTATTGAGATTTTATCATTCCATTTAATTTTAATTCAATGATATCTTATGAATCTATGCTTATTTTAGCATATTATGGTAATATAAATATAGCTGAAAACAGAATACTTTATATGGTAAATTAAATTTTGAATTTATGATAATAAAATATCCTAAATAGATGAGATCATATTGTATTATATTCTCAGTCAAAAACGATTTCCATTATACAGATTTCAGAAACATATTGTATTACACAATTCTATTACATAGATTTTCGAGTTACAAGTCCTATAATGAAACCACTTTCAGAAAATATCAAATCTTACTTATACGAGGAAATATGAACATATATTCATTATGTTTATCACAATCTATTTTATTCTATTAATATATTTTTACTTTTTGTCATAACTTGTTTTATCATATTAACATATTCTCACTTCTGAACAAGTTTTTTTATCA
>JAOTRH010000022.1:7325282-7360512 GCA_034768845.1 Heliamphora exappendiculata | reverse complement strand
ATGCTTAGATCTTTGCGTTGGGTTCTTTGGTTTATTCATTGATTTAATTACGTGAATCTTATTTATATATGTTTTAGCGCAGTTTAAGTTAATGGGTCATCTTTACTTTTTAATTATTTGTTAGGTTTATGATTTTTTGAAGCAAAATTATTAGTTTTCTTATGTGGTTGATGGGTCTTTACGATTCTATGTGTTTTGTTGTGTTCAATCCCAATTGAATATACTTTTGTTTCACTCTTTAATTTGATATTATTATCATTAATTTTTTTTATAGTTCATATGTTTGATTTGGGACCTGTTTATAAAATTACCAGGCTTTCAAGGAAGGAGGTGGTGTTTGACTTTGAAGCTAAAACAAAAAGTTTGATTTAAGAGGTTAGGGTTGTTTGTGCACATAATTCTATTGATTTTGATGGCTATTCATGAGCTTTTCCGGTAATTTTGATTTTGAAGGGATGAGAGTTTGTCTTTAATTCTTTGATTTGTGTTTGTGAATTTGAAGCTTCAAGGTTTCTTCGAGTTTGGAATTGATTTTCTGTGAATTATCTGTTAATGTGTGAAATGCTTTTCATTTCAATGGTGGGGGAATTTAAGTTTGCTTGTTGATGGGTTTGAACTGTCTATAGGGAGCATTGTAGAGGAAAATCTTGATATGAGATTGTAATCGTTTCTCCTAGGACATGGTTGAATGAACCAATCAATCCTTTCTCCTAATTTCTAGAAGTTGGGCAATTGTAATTGTAATTAATTTGAATTGATGTATATACAATTATTGGAGTAATCTCATTCTTTCTCAGAAAGAATAATTTGAAAATATCAATTTTGAAACCATTACTATAGTAAAATATAAAAATACATTTTCAATTTAAAAATGGATTTTCCATTTAAATTCAATCGTAATTCTCACCAATCAATCAATAGATTTTTGGCACTCTTGTTCCATGTCCTTAAATACTTGATGCTAAGATCATTAGCATCACATTGTTGCCACCCTTTGTAGCACCGACCATTAACAACTTCACTTCTACTATTGACTGTCGACCACCAAATCTCTACTGCTGACTTCTCCTCTTGTATCGCCGACATTTGACGAGTCAGATTGTCGACCGTTTAATTGCGGCATCTCCGGTTAATACTAATAATTTTTATAAAAAAATTATATCAAGAAATTTCTCAGCTAAAAGAGAAAATTTTCAGCTATTCCCTCATTTTGACAAAAAAAAAGAAGAAAATCTTATACTGAAAACTTTCTCAATTAAATGCGCATGTGAACAAAGAAAATACACAATTAACAAAAAATTCTCAATCGTTGCCTACTTGTTTGAAAAAAAATATTACTGTGAGAAATTTCTTGAAAAATTTAATCTAAGAAATTTTTCAATTAATAGAGAAATTTCTCGTTTAAATTTATAATTCGACGGCGATGGTCGAACCAGGTGATGGTCTACAGTTATAATGATGGTCAACGGTGATAGTGTTGACAATAACGATGATGGTCAACGGTGATAGTGCTGACAATAACGATGATGGTCAACGACGACTGTGATGGTCGACAATGATGACAAAAATTGCAACAAGAGACGGCGAGCAAGCCGACGGTGATAATGACAAAAGCTATGACAAGAGGAAGCAAACGACATTGATGGTTGACGATGATAGTCGATAGCAAAAGGTTGATGGAATTTTGGAATAAGCGAACTGTGATTAGGGTTTTTGCAATAAAAAGTATATTTTGTATATTTTAAAATGACATTTAAAAATTAGGAATATAGCACAAAAGCTTAAAAGTATAATAAAATGTTTCTAACACAAAAAATAATTAGAAAATAGTTTTTTTATTATTTTTATTTTTTATTAAAAAAATAGTGTTACTGTTAACACTGTTTTTTTAATAAAAAATAAAAATAAAATAAAAAATATTTTCTAATTATAATAATAAAATGTTTCAAATACAAAAAAAATTAGAAAACAATTTTTTAAATTATTTTTATATTTTTATATTTTTAAACAGTTTTTCGTTAACTTTTAACGAAAAGTTGACTGCTTGACTAATTTAATGTAAAAACTAAATCAAATTGGAGGTTAGTGACATTTCAGAAATCACGGGAAGTGATTGATGTTTTTATGAATTTCATGAGAGATCAGTGTAATTTACCCAAATAAAAAATAAAAATATATTAAACATTTTAACAAAAATAAAAAACGCTTTTTAAACATTACAAGCATAGTCTCATAAATAACCAACAATCTAACTTAAAAGTTTGTCCTTTTTGGTTTTTACAAAAAACCCCTTTTTTTCTATTTGATATGGAAAACAAGGCTTAAAAGTATTCAAAAACTTCACCCAACTCCTGAAAGGTGCTGCGGAGCTGGGAGAGGTTTTGAGCGGCGACATTTTGTTTCTCTCTCTATCGCTTTTCGGATCGAGAGTTTCAGACCAAGAATCCAGAAAACCTCGTAATGGGTGCGTTCCATTTATGTTCTCCTTTCTTGGGTTTTCCTTTAATTGTCAGACAAATCGTACCAATAAATAATTCACACAAAAAATGATGAAAAAAAATAAAAAAGGAGAAAGAAAATTACAAGGGAATTACTCATAATTCCCTTGGAATTACTTTTATTTACAAGAATTATTTATAATTACTTGTAAATATATATATTAATATATATTTACAGTAAAACACTAGAAATTTCTTTAGAACAGAATCCTTATGCAATCATACATGCAAATAAATATATATTAATATATATGCATGCATAGAGTCATAGACGGAACTAAGGAGGTGCGGATGGGGACGCTCCCTAAGTTTCGAACAAAATTCATAATTATAGTAATAATAATCCCAACTATTTCAAGATTGCATAAGTTTGCCCAAGTTTTTTTTTAGATATAATAATTTGCCCCCAAGAGATTGTAAGAACTATTTTGCTCATCCTGAATTAAAATCATGCACTCGCCATTGTTATTGTTAATGCATATATATTCTAGCATATGGCCACATGCAATGCATGTCCAACAATGAACGATATTGTAGTTCCAAAGAAAGAATGAATGATATAGTAAATAAATATTGAAGGCCGTAGGAATAATAGTAGTTTTGGCACGGGGAAGGCTGTTTCTATTGGTATTAAAACAATACAATTCCATTCGCTCCACTTTAGATGTTGGTTAGTTGAGTGAAAGAGTTATAAGTTATTGTTGGAAAACAAAATAAGTGACGATAAAAGTGGCTACGTTATGCTTTAATGTTTATAGTCACAGCTCTTCTTCTCTATCTATTCAATGCCCTAGTTACTGATCTTCAGATTTATTCTTACTTTGATTGTGTTTAACTCTTCACTTTGAGAATTGAAGTAAATTTCCAATACATTCATTTGTATGCGTGTCTGCATAAAAATTGTGTTTTGAAGAAATTTATAGCGTTATTCATTGGGTTTTTCTTGTGGAAATTGAATTAATTGTTCTCATTTTGTCGGGCATTTGAGTTCAAAGTTATTCGACTCGTATGTACACAACACTTTTTTTTTTTTTTGATAAGTAACAACACCTCAATAATGAATCAAAGGATTGGAAGTAATGTCTTTTATCAATGGCTTGTGATTGCCACTTTTGGAACAATATTCATACACACAATTGCCTGTTCAAATGGATTGTTGAACTCTTGTAAAAGACAAAACTCTTTGTGGGTAGATTGTATTTACTTTTTTCCGCTGACTAAAAATTTTGCTTCTTTTTTGGAAACTCATGATGAGTATAGTTTGCCTTCTTTTTTATTTTGTTGTCAGTGAAGGCCAGAACAGTATATTAATCAACATTGTTCAGTTCTACTTGGCTGAACTCGAAAAATTTCCTAATTCCTTGTTTATATCCATTATGATTGTGATATGTTTTTGAATCGTCAGGTTACTGCAGCATTCCTGTTGTTAAAACCATTTCCAGCGACTCTGTGACAGAGAAATGCAATTAATCTTTCTTTACAACATTTCACTGGTTTCCTCAATTTTGAAGTGAATAGACACGCCCAAAAAAAAGAAGCTATGGAAGGCGAATTTTCTATGTTTATGTTTTTTTTTCCCCATAATTTCCTGTCTTCTTACACAGGGTCATAATCTCTTAGAACGCTGAAGTTAATATAAGAGTGAACTTCAAATTGCTGTGCAAATTGGCATGTATCTTCGTAATCATACGTATTTGAATCATCAGGTTACTGCAGCATTCCTGTTGTTAAAACCATTTCCAGCGACTCTGTGGCAAAGAAATGCAAATTAATCTTTCTTTACAACATTTCACTGGTTTCCTATATTTTGATGTGAATAGCGCACACGCACATACGCCAAAAGAAAAAAAAAACTATGGAAGCTGAGTTTTCTATGTTTATGTTTTTTTTTCATAATTTCCTTTCTCTTTACACAGGGCCATAATCTCTTAGAACACTGAAGTTAATATAAGAGAGAACTTCAAATTGCTGTGGAAATTGTTATGTATCTTCATAATCATACGTATTTGAGATGTAGTTTCTATTCTCCACTGTTTCATCTTCATCTTCTTCGAAGCTTCTCACTCTGGTCAATGAAGAAGGACCCAGAGCTTGAATCAGCTTTATCTCGAAACCGTCGATGGATAGTTAATAATCAGCTCAAGAATATAATTATCCAATGCCCTAATCAGGTGGCACCAGTTAAGTTCCTCCAGAAAAAGTTCAAGACTCTTGATCTTCAGGGCAAAGCTCTCAATTGGCTTAAGAAGTACCCATGTTGTTTTGAAGTCTATCTTAAGAATGATGAGTATTATTGTGGTTTAACAAAGCGAATGATGTTTCTGGTAGAAGAGGAACAATCTGTGAAAGATACGCAAGAACCAGTATTTGCAGAACGATTGGCGAAGTTGTTGATGATGAGCTCGAATCACAGGCTTAATGTCACGAAGATTAATGAGTTGAAGAGAAATTTTGGATTTCCAGATGATTTTTTGATTAGAATCATACCCAACTACCCAGAAATGTTTCGACTTGTAAATTACAGTGGGAGACGCAGTTCGATGGAGATTGAGCTTGTTTCCTGGAAACCTGATTTAGCAGTTTCTTCAATTGAAAAGATAGCTAGAAAACAAGAGTCTGAGCCATGCTTTTCAAGTTCATTGCCTTCAACTTGGATAAAATCATGGGAGAGATTTCGCGAGTTTAATTCAACTCCTTATATCTCTCCTTACTTAGATCCAAGAGGTTTAGTGGTGGGATCGGAAGATATGGAGAAGAGAACTGTTGGCTTGCTTCACGAATTACTGTCTCTGACCCTGTGGAAGAAAGTGTCAATTCTGAAGTTAGGTCATTTTAGAAGAGAATTCTGTCTACCAGAAAAGTTGAATGTTTTGCTGCTTAAGCATCCTGGCATATTTTATGTCTCAAATAAGTATCAGATCTACACAGTTCTTCTTAGAGAAGGATATAATGGGTCTGAACTGATTGAGAAGGATCCACTTGTTGTTGTGAAGGAGAAGTTAGGGGAACTAATGCAGGAAGGGCTTCATGAATATAATCGGAGACACTATTTTATGAATGTCGAAAAGAAGAAGAAGAAAGGTATGATTTTGGGGAGATCGGAGGAAAGGAAGGGCTCAAACAGTGACTCGAGTGAAGAAGATCAGGGTGGTGACATTGGTGGAATTTTTGACCCTGAAGAAAGAAAGCGGTTCTATAAAGCTCTCTTTGGTGACAGTGCACCATGAGTTTTAAAATAAAGGTATGATATTGCATCATGTTCACTCTATCGAAAGTTCAAATTTATCTTAGGAATTCATGTTTTTGTAAGTGGTAGTCTCTCACCCATCTGTGATCCTTTTTTTGTTGGGAATTTTTGAAACTTCTTTCAAAATTGTTTTATTTGTTCTCTCATTTGTAGTTAATTTCTAGCCGATATACTAGATTCCCAGTGAGTTCAGAATGAGGGAAATTGCATTCTGTTTAAAGATTGACATTTTTTTTATTCATTACGCTGCCACCTGGGGTTTTAGTTAAGTATGCATTCGAACCATGAATTATTCCACATCGTGAAGTATTATATTTCTGATCTCTCTTCTGCTAGTTGGCTGGTTATGGATCTCCCTTTGGGGCCTGCCTCTTGGCTGATTTTTCTTTAGTTGGTTGTAGTAAACCAACCCCTCCTCTGGGTAGGGAACTTCGAACACTTGTTTGTTTTGGCACATTTTTCACCATTGGTGGAGTTCAGAATATGGGGAAGATAGAGTTGTACATAAATCACGATGTTCCTTTCACTGTACTTGATGTGGGGCGGAACCCGGGCTTCCACCGGACTGCTGCCCGGTCGTCCTCTGCAGGGGATGTTAACAAAAGTCCATTGAACTCATCGTGGTAAATTTATATTCGGCATTACAATTGCCTCTCTCTCTCTCTCTCTCTCCATGTGTTTGCAATGCTGGCATCTTTGTGCATGATGCATGCATAGGTGTAACATCCCTTTATGCTTCCATTTTCCACATCTTATCATAATTTAGACTCTTCCATTGGCGGTCAAACTTTAAACGCCGTGCTTACTACTGTATCCGCTCACCATTCAACTCTTTCAAGAGGTCACATATTCTGTAAATTCTGATTTCTTTAAAATCCTACTGCTTAATGCCTTTCCTGATAGTTAAAGAATCACAAAGACTGTTTGTTCTCTGTTGTTAAGTGACTGAATCAGTGATATTATATCTGCAAGTGCTGTCTATTGCGCATTGCTCTTTTATGCAGTTTTGAAGTTAGTTAATAGTAATTTAGAAGTTTGTGACTGCATTTTGTAATTGCTGCATTTCTGAACATGCATTTTAAGTTCAAATTCGGATATTATGATTGGAATAAGCACTTCAATTTTCCACTTCACCCCTCTTAATGACAGATTTTGGATTTGACGACAAACACCTTATGCCGAAATACGAAGGAATACATGAAACTGAATAAGCAGTTGGAACTTTACATTGATTGTAGTGATTTGCCTTGCTCTTTGGGAGTTCTACCATTGGAAATTATGTTAAACTGCTACCTGATTCTTGTGGAAGCATAAAAGGAAAGTGGCAAGTATTTGGACCTACCAAAGCTATTGAGATGTCAGATTAGTTGTCTAGCCATGGTCGACTTTAGGGCCTCCAAAAGTTGAACCAAAATGGAAGTCCCATAGTTCAATTGCGAAGTCTGTGTAGAGGGAAATGACCACTTCATAACAACCCAATTTTGGGAGAGAAGGGGGAGACGACCGGGGGTCAATTGTCTGGGTGGCCGACCGATGGTGGCGCCCAAGTTGTGGTCCCACATCGTGTGTGACGGTGCTAATACGAGTTAAATTCCTACTATAATTTTTGAGGCACGCGGCGTGGCTCCTTTGGAGGTTGTTCAGACCATTCTCAGGGCGGGTCTTCACACAGTTGATTTGAAAAGTCTCATCATTTGCCTGTGCGGGCTGCTTACCTTCACACGGTTTGGTTTCACTTTTACTCACATGTCATGGTCGGCTTTGAAAGCATTATTCCCGCCATGGTTTCTAATGCCTATGAAAATGAAGTTTTGGGTCGTCTTGAAGGAAAAAAAATTTGAATTGCATTTTCCATCATTGTATTTAGCACCCACCAAATTGTTTAAAGTTGTAACTTCTGTATAACTTTTAAGTAAACTCACTATTGTACGGATCCTTGTACATTCATGTCAATTATTTCAAGTTTCAGTTCTCTAAGCTCTTTTCTTGACTGCTTCCTTTTGTTAGAAGTTTTCATTGTCACATTTTCTCAAAGGATCACGGGGTTCTCCTATTAAGGTTGCCTTTAATCCATGATAACAGTCTAAGGACTCTGTTTTGTTGTGTGTGTGAGATCGGATATTTGAGCTATTTGTCTTGTATATAACGCAAAGAAAATTACATATGCAAAAATGTAGGTTAATCGAGCATCGATAGTTACATGAATAAATTGTTTTATTTAACAAAATAGATTATTTAAATTTAAGAAGTTAATTTAAACAGGAAAAAAATTATTTTGTAGAACAAAATTGTAACAAAATGCAATTTATGTATCTGTTAATATATGATCAAGCTAAATTTCTGCATGAGTTATTTTTATGAAATTTATAAGAGCGAAATTATCGTTGTGGACTTATTTTAAATTTACAAAATAGAGTTTTATTTTAAATTCACAAAATAGAGTTACAAGATGTGAAAGAAAAAAAAAATGATGGATAGCTCATCCCTAAATGGGGTGGTACCACATATACTCTAGGTTACTCATTTGAATCAATAATGTTACATATATTATATTTTTTACCAATTATTTTACTTATTAGTTGATATAGGTATTAGTGAAGGTCAATAAAATCCATTACATCAACCGTGTGAATGTTACATCACATAATAAACGAAATATAACAAATTTAGGATTATTGTATTTGCCATTTGGATTAACTCCGACATCACACTCTCTCTGTCAGTGAAACTGACATCGGAGATTTTTATAATTCTAATTGTTTATCGATAACTACACATATTTGGATTATTCAAACAGTTTATTGGTAATAATGCAATCGGATTACCTTTATTTTAAAAAATAAACAATAAATCTAATTTTAATAATAAACAGTTAAACAGTGATTCAAACTAAATCTTTATTTTGAAAAAAAACATTAACACAACAGTAGAATTATCGCTCTGTGATTAAGAGATCACATGTTCGAGACATAAAAAGAGTTTTTTACGAGTGCAACGTAAGACTGTATACTCCAGACCCATTGTGATTCACCTCCTTTTTTGAACCCTACATACGTGAAAGTTTTATGCAATGGGCTGCCTTTTTATTAAGAAAATAAAATAAGAACAAAAAACACAAACAATGCATGGAGAAAAAATGAAGCCTAAAATTCATTTTGGACGTTCATTAGTATAACATCCCTACAAATTATATCCTTAAATAGAAATGAAACTGGACTCCACAGTTTATTGTTGATCTTCCAAATATATGAGAAATCTTCTAATCAACAGCAAACACCAACATAACTAAATTCTTCACATCTGACTCTCTTCTAAACTCTGCAATGAACAAATCAAAATCGAATTGGAATGTCACAATTACAACAAGACGCAGTAGAAAATGGTGTGCTTCCAGGAAAATATTCTCCTCTTGCCCGAAGCTCTGACCCGACATCCCTGGAAGCTCATCTCCCTCCAGCTTTTCATCTGAATTTGGCTTGTTCACTGCTCTTCGTGATCGCAGCAATGAGAACATATACCGAGAAAACCTAGATAGGACCAACAAACCTTTTAGACTATACTCGGGGGATCTCCGAACCAGTTGCATGTGGCCCGTGGCCAGCGCGTTCTAATGCAGTCTACCAAAGGCGCATGCTGTGAAGGCTCGGGTTTAGTCACTTCGACAACAGCATCTTTAGAGCTCGAATCCTCGGGCAGTTTCACATCAGCCATAAATTCCTCGGGTGTCCACCTAGGGGGGACTGAGACCCTCAATTTTGTCAGCCTAGGCCTTTGTACAGGAGTCTCACCTCCAGAGGTTGCTTGGCAGCCATTTAGATCTGACTTTGCAATCCCATTAAAATGGTAAAGATCAAAAACTTTCTTACCCATCAATCCAGTTGAATCTTTTAAACCTCCCAAGCTTTTGTCTAAATCCAACAGCACCTGCCAGAACTCGCTCCATACAATGAAGCCTGAGCTGCAAAGGTGATCCAGCTTCTCGGGTGGAAGGCTAATACTTGTTTCCTTTAGAACTACATGAAACCCTTCTACACTAATGAACCCGCCACCCCCACTCTGATCTTGTGCATCGAAAGCTCTCCGGATCTGTGTCTCTCTCCCTTCAAATTCATTTTCGTCTTGGGCAGAGGTGTCGAGAGCAAATAGGATGGTATAGTGAGACTCACTCCCAACCACCCATATTGGCCATTTCGGGCATTTCAAATACTGGCCAACCTTACAGAAATTTAAGGATTCTAGCAATGTGAGGAATCCAACTTCTACATTAGCGGATATTCCCTTAAGAAACATGCCACCGCCTAAATCCATCCTTCCATCAAACACGTGCGCCACAGCCTGCCCGCAAAGTAGCAGGTTTACTATTTCCTGTTCAAGAATTAATTTTAAAAGATTACCAAGCAAACCACAATGCAATGATCTATAAGGGAAAGCATCTGACAGATCAATCACGAAAAAGAAGTATGAGAAAATTGATGCTTCATTTATCTGCACATACCTGGGATGCATGCCCAAATGGAGCAGTGACTAAAGATTGGCTGGGGTCGTCCCTGTCTGTTTGGACAGAATCCTAAAAATACAACGAACAAAAAAACACATAAATGCATTGGTAACAAGAACAGCCCAAGAAAAAAGGTGAAGACAACTTCAACAAGCCGAAGTGCCAGCTACGTAAGAAAACTTAGTAGGAGTCACATGAATGCACAGGTAGATAATAACTGTAATTTGTATTTTAGTTTTTTGTTAAAAAAAAAAAACCCAGCTATATGTCAACTTTTGGAAAGGGTTCCGGTGCTCTAATAGACATGTAAAGACATCCCAAGTCCTCATTTATAAACATGCAGTCTATGGTTGGACCCTTTTCAAGACTACGATTACAGCATGTTGTTGCTCTTCAGCACAAAGGTATATTTCAACATTCACCGGCAACAACTGAAAATGAACTCTAAACATGGCTAGAAAGCCTGGAACAAGAAGGCATTGATTAACAACACTTGCAAGCAGTAGTCAGCAAAGAATGTAACTGGTGTGGGTACAAACCAACAATGCTACGCATAATATCCTTCAGTGGCTAGAAAGCCTGGAATCAACCCTAGCAAGCAGTCAGTCATCAAAGAATGCAAGCAGTGTGGGTACAAAACCACAATGCCAAGCACAATATCCTTTGGTGGGCCCACGCCCCCAATGCGTGTGTGTGCCTCGCATGCAGAAGCACACAGCACACATGCGCTCGTGTGTGCTGTTCACTTGTGACTCACTCACCGCATCCTCCACTCGTTGTAGTGGAGCTCGCACGCAAGGTGTCCGCACTTGCTATGCTACTCGCGTGCCAGAAGTACACAACCCGGATGCCTCATGGCCCATCTACCATTATTGCTCGCTCACGCTGAGACTGCACGAAGATACCCACAAGCCAACTTAAAACTTAACCTTGGTTAGAGCATGAACTAATACCTTCGCTCAGGAACACATGGAGTATAAGTGGGTTGGAAGAGGTCTATTATCTGGGACAGCATAAATACCTCAGAGAGGGTGAACCCAGGGAGACAAGACACGCTTCCCATGTGAGTCGTCTCCCTATCTCGGTTCACACGTACATAATGGGGGCCTATCCATTTAATGATTCACCTATCATTGTCCTCCAATTACTCTCTTGCATTATTGTCGTTCCCATCTGATCTATGGATGTTTAGCTCTCACCTCCACCCCACCTTCGGTGATTATAGCCCTCGATAGTACCCATGTCTTCCCTGACAAGTGCCATATCAGACCATTTACCACAAGGAGTATTCCACCTTCCTACAGGTTTTGACGGGAAAGGACACCGAGTGACTTGTACATAAGATGACAAGAAGAATATCGCAAATTGAAGCATAAGTAGAATTGCTTTACATTGCATTTTTAGAGTAAGTTTGGTTTCTTATTCCTCAGAGAACAAACAAGTTCTACATAAAGTAGTTTTTCAATACATGAGATGAAAAACAAAAATAACCGAGAGCATATGATACTAGGATGTAACAGGCTTTTTTCTTTATATAAGCAGTAATGTATGGATACCACCCACAAAAATTATAGAGCTTGGTTACTTTGTGGGAGACAAAATAAGCATCTCACAAAAGGAATCACCCACAAATAAAGACTTTTCAAAGATTCAGCAACATCATATTCATTGGGATTTGGCACCACCACTATTATCATCCCTTTTCCATGTTCTCCACAAAGCAATAAACTTACATCATGCAATATCTAATGTGCTGAATAAAAGAGAGGAACCATCACATCCATTGACAAGTCTGCTTAGATACCAAAAACCCTAGACCGAGTGAATTACTCGGTCAACAAGAACTTCCAGAAGATGTACAACTAAGACCTAAAAATTATTGACAAATTACAGAGTAAGATCAAATATGCAAGCCACGAAACCAATTTATTCTTTTGGTTCATATTTGGGTCTTATGCTTGCAAGTTTCATACGTCAAAGTCAAAGAGACTTATCCTTATACTTTACCTTGTTTCCCAACTAGTACTTCATAATTGATAATCTATTAGATGACCATCTTCAACGTAATCTGTTTCATTACATGGGAGGTACACAAGGCTGCTTTGCTTGAATGAAGAATAATCAACAGGGATAGCTCCCACCTTCCGAGTCTTAATATCAAGCATGAGGATGTGGGCTTGAGTTTAAAGGCAGTTGCTTGGTGCAGAAAGCCAGAAATTACTGCCAATGTACATCTGCACCCAATCTGCTCGTCTAGCACTCCACATTAGCAGGAGCGGCAATGGATATAGCCCTCCAGCCATGCATTCCAATGAAATATCAATTTCATCACATGCCATTTGCTCATCATAAAAGAAGATGAAAGAAGAGATCAACCAAAAACCTCTTGGAAAACTTCAGAAGCAATAGAGGTTCCCCGTTATCATCAATATTCACTCTCCTCCAAGATTGTCGTAACTATAAAAGTCAGCATAGTAGTTTCATCAGCAACCCAAACTCGAAGCAACTCCACTAGTTGCTAATGGCAGACATATCGACCGAGTTTCTAAGGTAAATGCGTCCGATCTCAGGATTCAACTCATGGTTTGGTTTTGTCTGGGTCTCTACCCAAATTTGTCCCTAATATTCCAATCTACCATCAAGAATGGGGAGTTTCTAAATCTGGCTTGAGACAAATAAAGGAAAGCACTTGCAAGTTGCAACAGTTTCTCAAGCTAAGAATCTCAAGTTTGCTTACCCCAGCAGTTGTATGATGATCTATCTGGAAAAGCATCAAGAATTCTTACTCAAAGACAACCTCCGTAAGAAAATATTACCTCTAACAGGCACTCAAACCTAATTACTCACCCTCCCGAACAGATATTACCTCTAAGAGGTTAATTCTCAAAAATATAAGCCCTGTCAGGAACTTCACTATAGAAAGTCGGTGCAGGCAAACTTCTGCATACCAGAAATTGCATACCCAGACAATGTACATGAGATAAGTCATAAGAAATCCAATGACAAGACATCTTTCGTAAAACCTTCTTTTTCTCGATCCACTTCGAAAAATTATGTTCCCAGCTTGTCAAAAGGCATCATTAAACAGGTAGAAGCTACATGACGATATGCAAACTCCACATAGAAAAGATCTCCTTGGGGTAACTTTGAATCTTTGATCCTACATGCTAGAGTATGTTCATAGAGTACGCAGCAGATGAGCACTTGGGAAGGCAACGAAACTTTCAGAGGCTAAATGTGCACTGGACTGACAGCCCAAGCTTTCTCCATCCTATGATAAGATTTTTGCCACCTACAGTCAGTTCAAGCAGAAAGATAACAAAATAGTCATCACCTGCAGTTTATATCTTTTCCAGATGAAGCAGAATCTGGGCAAACCCACCCAAATTAATGCCTTCTTCAAGGACCAAATGTTCTTTAGATATTGTGGGTGAAAATCCACTTAAAGGTGAACGGTCATGGAGAGTAGTTTTCACATATGTCACTGAGCAAGTAGTAGAGTTGGTTAGAGGAGAGGTACAAGCAGTTCAGCCAAGAAAGTGAGGCAGTGGGTTTTCTAAGCTCAGATGCAGTGGGTATGAGATGGAGAAAACAAATGGAGTTGGGTCTCTTCCCTTCTTAGCTTGATGTAACGAGTGTACGGCAAGGGAGTAACATGATTCACACCTCACTCAATGATGATTGATGACTCACATCTCATCGTGTTAGCAGACAATAAATTTGTTAAGATCTGTTAGGCAGTCACGCACACATGCACACAAAAATGCATCATTGTGGTCCACTTTGTCTAGTTGAACTAACCTACCACACCATACCATGCTTGGCAAAACCTTATCGATATAGCCACTAAACCACAAGACACCAACTCTTGCAGCAATAAAGTTCGGACTCGGTCTCTGCCTCTTGGGCCAACTCCTTATAGTTATAAGCAGTATCGGTACCTCTCGCAAAGTTCTAATGCACTCCCAGGAGTTCTTGCTCCTAGTGTCTCATGTGCCATGTCCATGCTGATTTGTATACCTACAGATACCAGTCTCAGTATGACTTCAGTGCGATCAACTAGCAAGTACCCATCTTTTCTTGGGGCCAGACCTCTAGGAGATTGTAACATACCCCGTTACTCATATTCAAGAAGGCCTTACAATTGACAATAAAGTACATAAACAATTTAAACAAATAAGAAAGGGACCAAGGGAGTGTGCCTTTGAGGGAGGGACAGCATGTTGTTGTGTTCTCAATGGACATAGCTCCCAAATATATTTTTTTGATCTAATTCGTTCACCATGTAGAGCTTGCCAAGTGTATTATTGATGCAAAAATGAAGTTAATTTGATATATGCAGCTATATAATCAAAAAAAAAGTTTGTTTAACTATTTTTTAAAATTATATTTGCCACATATTTATTTGTAAGTAAATGTAACTTAATTACATAATTACAGATATCAGATCAATTTTATTTTTTTGTGTTAACAAACACGACAAGCTTTACACGATAGTTCGACACTAACCCAACAACAACCCTTCATCTTTTGGTAGCTTCATTAACCTATCAGTATTCAACACCATAGTATTGTACTCGTACATAATATCAACAAAATTTAAACCAATCAATAAATTCCCTCCGTCTGTGATTTGAACTGCAAAACTGCAGCCCATCCAATCCCATACTCTTGACATGATGGATGGCTCAAATATGAGTAAATACAAACTAAGGTTAGAACTCGCCCTTGAAAACTAACTTGTAAGAGTAGGGTTTCTAGAAACTTATTTGCACACGGCCACAACCATACTTAATAAACCAAAAAACAAAGTGCTTTTACGCAAATAAACATACCAGTCCTCGAGAAAGTAAAGCAGAAATAAGGAATAGCATTGCCCCCATACGACTTCGGAAAACAGGAATCATTGCTTCAAGTCTCTGAAATGCACTAGGCTGTGAGGTATAAGTGCCAACTCTCATGACTTTCTGCAAGTCAGAACCTGATTCAATTGAAAGAATTTCAAGTGCTTTTGCAATGACCTGTCAGATGATACATACAACACAAAAGAAAAATTTAGTACAGGGAAGAGCTAGTGCAGTAAAGTAATTGTATCCTTTTAAAAACCATTTTCCAAGCAGATGAAACAGAAGTGCATCAGCATCACTCCATATGCAACTTACGTCATCTTTCGAACTGTCATCAGCTCCCTCAGTGTTATGGTCAAGAATACTCAAAGTTGCAATTACAGCCCTTTTATTACTCCCACATAGAAACAAAATCTCACCCATACTTCTCACCAAGGCTCTGTAGGAAATTACAAAAACAGTCAACAAAAATTGTCATAGAAGGCACACAAAAAAAAGATGGAAACCATTGATCAATTACGAATATTCAACAATTCTCGAACATGAACTAACATTACTTTCCAACTGATCACTTTGAATTGACTCTCCTGCCCCCACTTATAGATGAATTAATTGAGATCAAAGAAATTCAAAATCAAAGGGTTACTATTAACCCATAAGAAAGAAGAAAAAAGATGAATGCAGTCTCCCGCAAAAATTGGCCGGCGTGTTCAGATCAAACATCAAAAACTTCTTTTCAGATATATGTAGAATCAACATTGGTCTAAGCAGGCAGATTTCATATAAAGCTCTAAAAGTAAAAATAAAAAAACTTAACCTCAACCTAGTTAAGAAAACCCAATTCCCAGTTCCCAATACGTCAAAACCACTGAATCTGGTCACTAGTGTTAACATTAACAGTCAGAATTAAACCAGAATGACATAAAAGTATATAAGTGATAAGTGCTGAAATGTACACATTTAGGCCCTTTAAAGTACACTGGTGAAGTCCTTACCTTTGCTACTTGATGCTTGTTATGTTCTTTTTATGATTATAGGTCACAAGAGCCGGATGCATGGGTATGCTGCTAAAGCGGAGTCTTAAAAGCTTAAAGGAATGAAGGAAGTGCAATCCGTCTGAGCCAACTTGCACAAAGGAGGGCCAAGTCACCATTCTGTCCAATTTTGCCAGAGCAGAGGTCGTCAGAAAGCAGAAGAAATACGCTTGTCCATTCCACCTGAGCAGCCATGAGTACTGCCTGAGTAGAGCTCAGCGAGGATTAATTAAAGGGTGTGCTTTTATTCCTTGATTTGGTCTGGGGCGTGACCTAGACTATAAAAGGGCTTATTAACTTCAAGTTAGGGTTGTTGAGGCTTAGAGGAGGCAAGAGAAAAGCAGAAGATACATAGAATATTTCATGGGGATTCAACCGAAGATTTTGGATCGTTCACTCACCATGAGTGGGTAAATTTCTCTCTTAAGGCGTGGATGAAACCCTAACCTATTAACTATGATTTTGTATTACTTTAGGAGTTTTAATATCCAAACGATGAAGGATTTGATTTGATATGCGTTTATTTTTCCAAAAGCTTCGCGTGTGTTCAATTTCTCTTACTTTGAATACATAGGTTATACAACGGTTATATTTGTACATCTAGTTATGAGTTGAGATAATCTATGCTTAGGAAGACGAGTTGTGCTTTATAACCGATTCGTGCTAACCAAAGATTGGTTATGCCCAATTCTCAATTACATGATTTCTTTTGAAGATATCGTTAGAGCTTGTAACTACCAGTGAAACGTTATCGTTTTGCTTAGTGAACTTCCAAATTGGTGCAACAACTTGGAAACAAAATTGAGGTGGAATCAACACCCTAAGAACTCCTCAACCCTCATACAACTTCACTTTTATTTAACCATTTTAATTCACTCATGGGAGGGTTTTCAGTTACATTACATGAAAATGAGACTGATATGCTACATCAAGAGTAAACTCTCCAAGAAAAATATGATATGCCATTTAACAATGCATAGAACATAAAATAATTCAAATTGAAAGGGAAAATGCATGCAATGCATATTACAAGATTGACTAGTTTAATTATTTTTTGCCTTCAAACACCATCAAAATCTTAACCATTTTTTCCCTTAATGGTTGGGGGATGGAGCCTGGAGCTTACTAACTAGGCAATAGATGAACATGAGAATAATGATCACAGGCGCCATCAGGCATATGCTCATATGTAGGCAAACATAAGTGAATTTGCTGACTAAAGTTACCATCCCAATATGCTAAAACGATACAGTCATCCCCTTTCCACACACTTTTTTCATTGGTGAGTAACGGTAAATTACTTCTCTTTTTTAACAAAGCACTATAAAATGAGGAAGGGCCAAAAGGAGCTCAACCTGCATACCAGAAGGCTCAATGAAGAAGTTGAGCTCTCCTATAAAATCTAAAAGATGGAAACAGGATTGACGAAAGAAATCCATTACACCAAAAATGAAAACCATACAAGATAATCATCTTAAGCTTATCATGCCCAGTTCTGTCTCTTCAAAAATGTAAATCTTTCTCTCCCTCCATAAACACCACATGATGCATAAGGGAGAAACCATCCAACCGTTCTTCTTACTCTTCCCCTACATCCGCCCCAACGCTACTTCCAAAAATTCCACACCAAGGGAAGCATCGCCTAATGAATCCCAAAAATGGATAAAAGCAAATGTCATAGCTCCTTAGTGACTGCACAATGAATTTGCGAATGGCTCACTGTTTCCTGCTCCTTATAACACGGGACAACGAATAAGAAAACTGTTCAATGTTTCCTCAACTTTATAATGACATCTATATTTTTTATTTATTTTTTGACAAGTGAAGGAAATTGTATAAAGGGCATTGAGGGAATTCCACCCAAGAGGGAAAAATCCCATACAAGAATGGGAGCAACCAGAAAAGGGGGAAGAACAAAAAACCCCACAAAAGAGTTACAAGACAAAGACTATAAAATCAATCGTTTCATAAAATAAAATACAAAAATGAGACATCTCTATTCCTGTTCTTCAGCGCCATAGAAATGATTCAGATATTAGATAAGTAATGCTCAACAAGGGAGCAGGCCTAGTTTAGTATGTATGTGAATTTCACCAGGTTATGATGATCTTCCAATTATTCACTTAATGCCACATGTACAGGCCATGGTATAAAATGATTTTTAACGTTATCTCTTTACTTTGAGTGGCTCGGTAGCTCGGTAACACAACAATTGACATCATTGCATGCTAGAGGCATGCCAAAATGCAAACACTAAATCACCTTGACATTCTATCTTCAGTAAGATAAGAAAAAAGATCATCGGCTGCACTACATTCACTTCTAGATGAACTACTTGAACCGAAAGTTTGCGGCACATTTGTTGTAGCTTGGTCTAATTTGTCTGGAGCAAACAGAAGGTATTTGAGAACAAATGCCTGCACATCCAAAGGCCATATTTAGGAAGAAACATCAAAGTAGAGAATGAGATGGATGATCATTCCAAAAGATAGGATAACAAAGATAATCAAGAGCATGCCAATTTAATACATTGGAAACCAAGTGTAATTTGCATCAACGAATTTATATTGGAATTATTTCCCCGGTCCATATAGAGCATATTGCAAAGAACATCACAAGAATACATCAGTTTGAAGAATGAAACTTTTTCCATGGATTAGAACCAGAGGAAATGATTTATGAGAAGAATATGGTTAACAATCAGTACACACCATGAAAGACTTCCATGGATATAGACCTTAACTACTGCAGAATGGAGAAATAAACTGCCATAACAACATGGAAGAAACTAAACACACATAATTGCAACTTATTATATGAACAAACTACAATAAAAGTGATATCCATCAATTATGCAGTACGAGTCTCCAAGTGAATCGACATCACCAACACAGATGTTATGTTTGACCATAGGTGGCAAATCGGAATACGAATTGTGTATCATTTTTCTACTTTTTCGAATCGTGTATGGTATCACATTGGGTATCGTCATATATTTAATGTCTAAAAATAAGACAAATATATATATATATATATCACAAGTAGATGTATTATTATAAATTTATAACACAAATCGAATTTATTATAAATAATATGTTATTTGTATTGTCTTAACATATTATTTAAATTCTAAAATTTTAATATAAGTTTTCAACTAATTTGCTCATGAGATAAATTATTGAAAACTATACCAATATTACTGACCATAAATCAATGCCGTAAGATACATAACACTAGACGATTAGATATTTATGAAGTTAGACAAATATTAAGAAAAAATGTTTTCAATATCTCAACCATGCAAAACTTTTCAATAATTTCTATTTTCACAAATTAAATTCATATAACAAATTAAGTCTTAATGACTCAGATATCGTATATGTATTGCCGGATACATTTAACATAAGATACGATATGCGATATATATCGTGGATCGTAAGACATTGACAACTAAGGGTCTAACCTCTGAATATCTGAGCGAGATGGTCATGATATATAGTCATAGAGCAAGGCATAGTTCAAAACTTCATTACAGTTAAAAAAAATATATTACTTCAAATTACTGTATTGTGAAAAACGCATGGAGACCAGACCTGACTCCATTGTGATCCACTATTAGATCAATACATTTGATCTTGAATCAGGTCCGGCCTCCATGCTATCTTCTTAAGGGTGGAGTCAGGCCATTGATTTAGCCCCAATATACCCAACATTGTGCCACCAAAATATTGAGCCACATCAACACCAATTCACCAGACGGTTCCAACTAGCAAGGCATTTCCAACAATCGTATTACACAACAAAAATGAGAAATTATGGACACCTAAATTCTTTTCTGAAAAACTGAAAAGCAACAGTAGTAATAAAACAACACCAATATCGCTTCCCATGTTACACATAGATACGGTCATATACTTCTTTGCCCCAAAATAACAGAACCAATCATAATTTGAAATCCTGACGGGCTCAATTTTCTAAAGAAACATAAATTAAGGGAGTCAGATGGGCAGGTCAGCGTAGGATCCCTAAGGACATAGTTCGCTTAACATTAAATTAGTTTAATTTATAAGTCAGACTCAAGTATGAGGACAAAGCTTCTGGCTTTTTTTCCATTCAATGGCCCTTGCCAGGCTACCAGTGTTACCATATATAAAAAGTGGATTGTTATTGAAAAGAAAAAAGATAACTAGAAACTCATATACACTAAGCGGGGAAATGCAGTAACAAGCAGTGATTTCCAAGTTACTAACAGTTCTACACCATGATATGCCAAGATGAGGGAAGGGTTGATACTTAGAAACTAAAGTATTGTGCAGCCACACTGTCCTATTTTTCGTTTAACTTCCAATCCACAAGAGGTTTCTTCAATGCATTTCGGTAAGATGAAAAAGGTGGGATGAAATAAAGCCCAAGCCTAAATATGCACTATGGATTTTCTTCCTTGTGGTATCTGAATATAAAATAGGTTACCATAGAATCAATTGGTACTTCCACCGCAGATTCAGGATAACCATGAATTGAAGGCAATTGGAATAAATTGAAAGAACCCATCACCCATCATACGTTCAACTGCATCTTCATCCATTAGCGACATGCATAATTTATTTAAAAATTTTGTAATGCTCTGCAGTGAAGTTATTAAACTTCAATTTTCCAATCTTCATTGATTACTTGAGGCCATTACACGTTTCCTGTGTGCTTCTTCCAATTTAGATCTCTTTGACTGGTTGAATCATCGAGTTCGAATAACATAATATAGAAATGAAAAAGTGGGGTTTCTTAGCCTTCAAGGTCTCTTCAAATGGAAGTGGTGGCCAGGAGCTGCGGTTGCCCCACTTCCACCCAGGGTTCAAACCCTGGGGTCCCCCTTCCCCATTTAACTACCCAAAAAAAAAAGGTCTCTTCAAATGGAAGGCTCTTCCATAATTCCACTCCAAAACTATGAGTCTGTGATCTTCAATCCAACAATGTTTTCAAGTGTGAAGAACCTTCACATCACAAACCAACCATACAGGAAGATACAATTGCAAAGAAAAACAACAATCCAACAAGGGGTTGAAGTAGAAAAGGTTAGGTTTTTTGCCTTCAACGTTTTCAAGTGAAAGGCTTTTCAATAACTCCAATCCCAGAGTATGAATCTATGATCTTCAATCCAACACCATCTCCAACTGTGCAGAGCCTTCACATTACATCACAAATTAACACTACAGGAACATACAGTTGCAAAGAAAAATCATAATGCTGCGGAGGGTTGAAGTAGCCCTCTATTGCACCCAGAAAAATATTCATAATTGAGAGGAGTTCGGATAAGATCGACCCATTTCTCTGGGCTGGATGACCTGCCTGGCTCTGCTGAATGACTTGCATAAATCATAGAATTCTTCGGCTCAGAGCAATTGATGTATCAAATCCAACAAACACGAAAGGCATATTGCCATATACATTATTAACTGTACAGAGAACACAAACTTACCACAAATTGAACCGTAGAAGTGAAATCAAAGAAAAGCAACGAGGAAAAGAAGCATCTGAAACCTAGATAATTTCAATTCCAATCCTAAAACACTTCCTATCATGTCTGTTCACATGCGACACAACCCATAACATCACTATTTTCTTGAATTATAATTTTATGACACACCAATAGAAAAAAAATTGTACAGAATTATAATTAAATTTCACTAACCTCTCGCACCTTCAAAATAGATGCAACTCTTATTGGAAATAAATAATAATAATAATAGTAATAATAATAATAATTATTATTATTATTATTATTACTATTATAGTAATAATTGTTATGAATTCAGCAAACCTCTGATAATCAATTTCACCTCTAATCATTAACATTTTTAAGTACCTGAAATGCAAATTAGAATCAACAATCAAAATCATGTGCATCTGTAATGAGGAAATTTGTTTAAAATTTCATACATCTCTAATAATTGATTGTGATTCCTTATACAAGTCACTATTAATCCTTAGAACTTACACAGAAGTAAAACAAAGATGACATTAATATCAATGCATTAGCCAATCCATTGACATGCAGATTACAAACAGATGTGAACTTTTTATATATTAAGTATCAAACTTTTATGCTCGTGGAGGTAAAAAGAGATAAAGGCATTACTTGTATAGCGGCTAATACACCACAAGGCCCACCTTCATGCTGCACTAGGCCCATGGATGTTTCCGGATCAGAGCTAAACCTATAGGAAAGTTCTTCATAGTATTAGCATGTAAAGGGTACAATCCTGTACTAAAATTATGATTGCTCGATCATAACAAAGAAAACAAAGTAACAACCTTGAATCCGCATAAAGAAGACAATTAATTTTGCAAAGTACAAAGTTGCACAATACACAAACAACGTACAAAAGTAATATGCATGAGTTCAAACCAAACCAAACCAAACTAAGCTATTGTCCCAATTAATTGGGTCGGCTACATGAATCCTTTTACGCCATTATGCTCTGTTAAGAGTCATATATTTAGTTAATTTCAATAATTCATATATTTTCTTAATACAGCATCCCATGTTAATTTAGGTCTCACTACTAATGTTTCCATGACTCCTAATTGTATCGCTTTTGTTTAATACTGCATTAACTGATCTATGTTGTATGTGTCTAAACCACCTTAACCTATTTTTTCTCAACTTGTTCTCAATTAGTGCAACTCCTACTATTTCACGAATCTTTTCAATTCTAATTTTATTTTTTCTAATCTTACCACACATCCACATTAACATTTCAGCAACACTCATCTTATTTATGTGATCTTTCTTAAGAGCTCAAGATTCTGTCCCATATAAAATCACTAGTCTAATAGTTGTCCTATAAGATTTTTTTTTTAAATCTTGGAGGTATCCGTTAATCAAATAGAACGTCGAAAGCACATCTATAGGTTATATTATTTGTAATCTCTCTATCTATGTTAATAATCGAATCTAAATAATAAAAATATTCACTCTTAAGTATTTCTTGATTTTGAATCCTTATTTCTTCACTATTAGTCCTTATATTTCTGCTAAAATTATATTCCATATATTTAATTTTTTTTATAGTTACTCGAAACCCTTTTGACTCCAAAATTTTCTTTTATATTTCTAACTTAGCATTAACTCTACTCATAATCTCATCTATTAAGACAATATCTTCAAAGAACAACATACATCATAGAATATCATCCTGAATATTTTTATCAATTTATCCATAACTAAAGCAAAAATAAGAACTCAAAGTTGATCATTGGTGAAATTCTATTGTAATTAGGAATTTACTTATTTCTCATGCAGGTGATGTAATTATCGCGGCAGCTCCATCATACATATCTCTAATCGCATTAATGTAGTATGTACCTCTTTATCACTCAGTTTCTCTCAAACGACCACCATATGATATCTCTAGGCAATCTATCATAGGACTTCTCTAAGTCTATAAAAATCATATAAGATCTCCTTCCCTTTTTTTAGCCTTTTCTATAAATCATCTGAGTAGGTGGATTGCTTCTATAATAGATCTACCAAGCATAAAACTAAACTCATACTGTGACATTGTTGTTAACCTTTGGTGATGTTCAATCACTCTTTTTCAAAATTTCATTGTATGACTCATCAATTTAACACTTCTATAGTTGTTACAATTTTGAGTCGTTACAATTTTGAATATCTCCTTTATTTTAATAATAAGTACTAGAATACTCTTTCTTAACTCTTCAAATATTTTTCTAGACATTATGATTTTATTAAATAACTTTGTTAACCAACACGCTCCCACTTCGCCTAAGCATGTCTACACCTCCATAGGATACCATATTATCCTAAAGTCTTACCTGATTTTACTATCTCTATTGCAGCTTCTACTTCAAACTTTCTTATTCTATGATAAAATTTATATTCTATAATTTGGTCTGAGTTATCAAATTCCTCTTCTCCGAATCTTTCTATATGTTTTCGTTCAATAGTTTCTCAAAATAGGTTTTCCATCTTTCCTTAATCTCCTCATATTTCACTAATAATCTTGAATCCTTGCTTTTTATGTATTTGACTTGGGTAACGTCTCTTCCTCTCTTTTCTCTCTACTTAATAAGTTTATAAATGTTCTTTTCTCACTTTTTACTATCTAATCTAGTATAAAAATATCATAAACTTCCATCTTTCAGCAAACCAGGCACTTTTTTTTCCTCATTGTTGAGAATCCACCACCCCAACACAACTGGACAAATCCTAAGCTCTCAAATAAACTGACCACTCTTCCAAGAAAGTGACCAATCCATGGACCATACCAAGTAATAGCCACTTGTGGGTCCTCTTCTTGTTATGTAAAATTAACACAATCCTATCATTTCTACGTCCATAAACTTTGGAACCCTACCTCTATGGCATAGTCATCTTCATCTTGCTTAGAAGACCAAAAGGATATCTCCAGCATAATCTCTAAAAGGGTCCCAAAGGTTAACAATATTCTAGAGGAGCAACTATTAAATTTGACGCTAGTTCTCCCTACAAAGGACAATGAAAGGGGTCAAGCATTGAAATTACCTATCCCATGCTTGTATTGGCATATTATTCTTGTATCACCAAATGGGAGGATGGCTAATGAAGTTCTAGTTTTTCGTATGCCAAATTTCAGTTAAAATTCATGAAAGCAAACTCTACTTCATTCATCATTCAATAGTTTGCATGAAAAAGTCATTCATCATTCAATAGGAGGTGAGTGGTGTTTAATGGGATGGAGGGGTGGGAGAGTTTCAATGGAGATGAGGGCATGGTGTCTCGTCATGTGTTTGATGTGGTTGATATGAATGGAGTGGAATAAAAGATCATTGGACAAAATCAAATCTTTGTTGTATAAATTGAAAGGTGTTTTCAGTAACTTGTATAGATGGTTGTCTGAAAGAACACAATCTATTTTTGGTATAGTTGAGTTTATAGAGTGGTTGTCCTTGGATTACCTATTTTTTATTGAGGTTTTATACTAAACTCTTCTTTGTGGAGGTGGAGCTCATGTATACGGGTGGCATTCCCTTTAATGCCTTTTTTTATAAAATCAATTTTACTTATCAATAAATAAATAAAATAGTTTGTGTAAAAGAACATAATACTCATTGAGCAAGTGGAGGTGGAGCTCATATATACCGGTGGTATTCCCTTAATGCCTTTTTATAAAATCAATTTTACTTATCAATAAATAAATAAAATTGTTTGCGTGTAAAAGGACATAATATCTCATTGAGTAAGCAACAGGTAATACAAAGTGACTTCACAAGGATTATGGAGAAAAATTAAAATAAAACAAGTGTTGTACTCTTCACAAAGAAGCACCAAAAATGCGTGTAAAAGGCAGGAGTGCGCAAGCCTAACAAACACAATCATGTTCAATCAATAATTATACTGCATCAATTGGTCCAACATAATTCTAATGCATTCTAAAGAACAAAGTTCAGAAGATGCAGCAGTAGAGGAGATATGATATCCATCAATTAATTACAAGGATTTCCCAAAGCTTTCTTAGGCAGGCCTTGCTATAGAATCTTAGGGCATCCACCATTTGACTTGGAACAGCTAAATAGCTTTCCAATTGTATAAACTCAAAGTGCACCACTTAGATACCATCAAATTCACATATTTTGACAATGTTATGCTCGTGAAAAACTCAAAAGAACCGCATGTACCAACTCAGTATATCATAACATCCATGATCCAACTCAAACCAATCAAACTTGCACAGAAAGTACTAAATACATAAAAATAGAACGTACCTAATACCCTGATTACTCCACTGCGCAAGAATATCCTTGGTGACTTCGCCACCAAAAACCATCGAAAACAACTGATTTGCCTCCGCCGGCGAAAGTTCTTTCCCAAAGTTCAGATTTCCCCCCTTAGAATCACCCATAAACTTCTGCCCCCCAGCGGTAGCACCCAACCGTTTCTCCTCCAACGCAGCAACACTCTTCTCGGTTATCTGAGCTGCCGAGACAGCCCTGACGGCCATCATTCGCCTCTCTGCCGCCGCCGCCATCAGCTCCCGCTGCACCTTCCGGCTCTTCACCTCCGGAGACTCCTCTGGCGATCCCACCGGACTTCCGCTCCCACCGACGTTCTCCCTCGGCTTGCTCCTTTTCGGCTCCGGCGGCTCGTGCTGCATACTCATCCTCAACGCCATCCGCAATTCCTCCTCTTCTTGATCCGCCATTCAACCCTCCTCTCTGGATCAGATCCAAATAATAACCCTAAGCTTTGCAGAACCTCGAAATTTTTAGGGTTCCACGTCGATTCCGATTCTCGAACTAAAATACACGTCTATATACATGTACAAGTACAGATCAAATTAAGCAGACGAATTAAAACTGCTAATTTATAGACCTTTTGTAATATATATGTATATACGTATAGCTCGTGATCGATGGCTGGAGCGGTACGAGAATGAACATGATTTTGATCCAATTTAAAACCCTAAGAAATGAATGTATCCATATATATATATATATATAGAGAGAGAGAGAGAGAGAGAGAGGTGACCGTTCGCCGGTTAGGGCTAACAAAACCGGACCGCACTGGACAAGGCACCGATGCTTTTGTGCGTGAAATTCGAGTGCATTTGATCGAAATGACTATTTTGCCCTTGGCTGTGTGGGTAAAGTAATAATAGGGCCGCGGGGGGTGCCTGCTAATCGGGTTGGATCGGTTTGAATTCTAATCCGCCACCCGATTATAAACATTTGATTTTTAATTTTATTATTTGTAATTGATTAATTGGTTCAACAGTTTTGAATTCATGAGCTTGACCAGTTTATTAGTAAGTGCAATTTAATTTTATTTATTTTGAATTTTTTGGTGAGATCGTTATATTTTTTAACTCATTATAATAGTTTTGCGATTAAAAATATTTATTTTTAATAAGTTTAAAACTCAAAATTTAATGAATTTATTAATTAAAATATATACATATTTAAATTACATAATTTTCACATAAAAATACAAAAGTAATAAACAACTTAATTTCATACTTAGGCCTTCATTGACAATATTGGCTTTTTAATTTTGTGACAAAAAATGCTAAAAAGTCATGACTTTTCGTTTGGCAAAAAAAATTAAAAAATTCAATCAAACTACAAAATTTTAAAATATTCCATTTAAATTTTTACTATTTTTAAAATATAATAATACATCTTATTCGTAATTTATTTACTACTATTATTAACTATATATAGTTATTAATAACAAATATATAAAAGGGTAAAAATTATCTATTTTAAATAAAAAGTAAAAAAAATTATTTTTTATCCAAATAATTTACTTTAAAAAAGTAACTTAAAAACTAAATTGCTAAACAACTTAATTTGAATCAAATTTAACTTTTTAATTAAAAATACAAAAAAAAAAAAGAAATTTTAAACTAAAAGTTAGTTTTCAAGCTGCCCTTAATCTAAAAATTTATAGAATAGAATATTTGTTGTTCGATTTGTATTTGACGGTGATTATACTTAACACACTTAATCCAATCACTACAGACAAAAAAAAAATATCAAAGAACTCTTAAATTATAAGTAATGTTGGGCCAATAAATTGATTGTTCGTCATTTGGGGGAAAGCTGAGGGTTTATTCGTCAATCGAGGTTTTGGATAATTTAATTGGAAAACCCGTGAACGCAGGTACTTGCCTTCCATGGAGAGTAAAGTTTGCTTTCCGGTGAGAGAATCTTTACTGTGGAGCGGCACGGGGATGCGATTCGGTGTTTTGCGTGACATTTTTTAACAAAGTCAACGGTCTTGCGTGGCATTCGGAATCACGGTTGATTATTTTTTAGGATGGAATTCCATTTTGATCAATTTGATGTATAAAAAGAGGGATGGGACCCTTTGTCCTACTAAATTTTGTGAATTTTGTTTTTTTTTATTTTTGATTTTTTATTAATTTTATTATTATTTTAATTATTTTAATGATTTAAATCATTAAAAATTTATCAAAATATTTTAAAAAGCTAAAAGGGAAAATAAATAACATCAAATTTGGTTTATTAAATTATTTTTGTCTTTTAATTTTTTTAATTTTTTTATATTTTAATTAAAAAATTTTGACTTATTTGGGTGAAAGAATTTAAAAAGCATAATAGTTTAATTAAATAATAAAAATTTATTATAAATAAATAAAATTAAATAAATAAATGAGTAATTATTTAAATGGGTCCTGTATGAAAATAGTACTGTATAATTTATTTAGTTATAATATTTGTTAGGTGTAAAGAATTTCGCATAACTATTTTTAATTTCTCAATGGGGATTAATGAGAAAGAGATTTGGCCTAAGCTCCCCATGCTAAGCTTTTAATACAATAAGAACAATAATTAATATTTGGGAAAAGTAATTTTGGATTTTATTTAGTGGGCTTATTTAAGAATAAGTTATAACCATATTTTAACAAATTTACAAGGTTTACTTTTAAAATTTATGTTTGCTCCTAACAAATATATCCATATCTTACTTACTATTAATAGATATGGTGCATGTACAGTTTTGAATATATTATATTTTCACAGTTTAATGCTAAAATTTTCCGTTTTGACATTATTCGTTCGTATTTTGAGATTTTTGATATTTCCATTTTGGAATAAAATGATCCATTCATATTTTTTCGAGATTTACATACACTCATTTCGTGTTTTTGATAGTAGAAAACTCTCACAATTCTCTTTTTTTAGTGCAAGATGTATAATCTTTGAACATATAAGACATTCCATTAATTACACGATATGATATAATAGATTTTATTATTTATAAAAGCAAACAAAATAGAAATGACTTATTTTAATAAGTCTTTTCAATAAATGAGACATTTGTTATAAAGAAAATAGATAATATTTTTTAGATAAATATATAAAACATTTGTTATAAAAAATAAAATAATATTTTATCGCAAACAAATGTCTCATCATAGACAAATGCCCTATTTTAAAAATATAAGACATTTTTAGTTATACATAAAAAAAATATTTCATTTGTTTGCATAAAATGAGATTTTTTGTGTGTGTGCAGACATTTTAGTTATGCATAGGAAATTACTTATTTTTTTGTATAAATAATACATTTGTAATTACACATATCAAAATATCTCTTTCTATAAAAAAAACTATACATTTCACATTAAACACACCATCCATTTTACTTTTAACTCATACATTACAAATTAATCGTTTCATTTTTAAAAAAAATCATAAAAGAATGCATTTCACTTTTGTTCTAGGATATTACAGAGAGTTTTAAGGTTTTATAATAATTTAGATTTAGTCTTAATAATATCAATTGAAAATGACACTATAAGGGGTCAAAACAAATTATTTAAAGAGTAGTAGAGTTCGGTCTTCGATTTGTTCTAAATTTTTTACTACTGATTCAAGTAGAGCAACTCATAAAAATATTCTAAAATTGAAAATGACAATAATTCCTTTTTTGAGTGATGTGAGATTGTAGTTTTATGATGCACTTGACAACGATTCTTTTTTTAATGCGCAATTTGCATAAATTATTATTGGATAATAAAGACATTTTTTGTATACATAATATAAAGCGAGACATGGTAGAATATTAGTTATAAGTTGGTGTTAGGAATTTAATTATCTGATTGAGTTTAAATTAAATTTCCTAAATTGATGTGGTAATTCAGGTCATATCATTGTTGTAAAACTCCTAATTAGTTTAGGAATATATGATAGGATAAGAATAACCTAAAGAGTTTTATCGTATTAAAAAATCTAGTTTATGTGGGTTTCTTAAGTGATTATTCTATATTGGATTGGAGTTACTATTGTATTAGAGTTCTTTGATCAGAATTTTATTTAAACTGAAAGACTAAAGTACAATATAAAAAGTTGAATGTACAAGCCAATGAAATAAGATCGCGCAAGTAGAATATAATATGGCACATGACCGCTCGAGCAGTCTCAAATGCGCTCGAACGGACTCCAATTCGATTGAAACTCCAATTGGTTTTGAGGCCTATATAAAGGACCATAGGTCAAGTATAAAATGAACTTCTGAAATTCAGATCCCAGTGCTCCAAAGTCAATCAGAAGCATCTCTTATGCTCCAATATTCGAAGATTATTTGTGATAAATCTTATATGGCGTTATAAGTTTCAACGGATGATTTTGTCGGAATGACTGTTTCGAGAATTCGTTGCAGTTGTAATCAAGTGGAGAACGGTGCACGTGGATTCGGCATACAAGCTTATGACTGTTAGGTTGAGGATTCAACTGGAGTATATAAGTTGCATTGTAACTGTTCGATTGGTTATAGTGCTTGATTCTTGGACTTGGATAAGTCCCGTGCTTTTTTACCCGAGTTGGGTTTTCTAAATAAAAAATCTCGTGTGTTGAGTTTGCATGTTTGATTATTTATTTTTCGCATTCCACAACATAAATTGATTAAAAACTTAAAAATAATATTTTCGAAACGAAAAATATTTTTTCAATTGATATCAAAGAAAGTTTTTTTTTTTCAAAAATAACTATAAATTCTTTTTATCAAAAATATTTATAATATTCTATTTGTGATTGAAAAGGGGGTTATAACATTTGTTTTTGATTAAAAATATTGTTTTGAAAAAAACGGTCCTAATCAATCTTTTTCATGAAATTTTTGAGAAAAAGAAACTCAACCATTAAATCACCCACGTTTGATGGAGGGAACTATCGTTATTGGAAAGCTCAAATGAGAGCTTTTTGAAATTTATCGATGGAAGAGTTTGGATTTCTATTATGAATTGCTATACCTAATTTATTGTGAAGTCCGAGGATAATTTTATTTTAAAACTAACTGAATAATGGGATAAAAATAATTTTAAAAATATAGATTGCAATAGTAAGGTTATCAATGTCATTTTTAGCGGTGTCACACGAAAAAAATTTCGATGAATTTGTATGTGTAAAATTGCTAAAGAAGTACATGATATCATTGAAATTACTCATGAATGTACTTCAACGGTTAAAATTTCAAAACTTTAAAGACTCATTACTAATTTTGAAACTTTAAGAATGGAAGAAAGTGAGACCCTTGATGAATTTTATGCAAAACTAAGTGATTATTGTGAATTCTTATTTTATACTTGGAGACAAAATCTTGGAATCTCGTATTGTTTGAAAAATTTTACGATCACTACTTGAAAGATTTCAACTAAAAGTCACTGCTATTGAAGAAAATAAATATATTGATATTCTTAAAGTGGAACAGTTCGTTGGAAACCTTCAAATTTATCAGTTGACTCTATGTCAACCAAAAAAATCGAAAGGCATTGCTTTTAAAACTTCAAATAATTACCAAAAAAAAACTTCAAAGATTGATATAGAATCTACTAATGATGAGATGGACTTTGACCCTGAAGTTATGAATTTTATTATTAAAAAATTAAAATTTTTTATTTTAAATAAAAAATTTAACTTCAAGGACAAGTCCGAAAAGATTGGTGTCATAAGTAAGAATGCTGCTAAAAATGAGAAATTTTTTTTAAAATATCAAAATCAGGCGATACAGTGCTTTGAATGTCATGGATATAGTCATATTACTCAGGATTATTCAAATAAAAAGAAAAAGAAAGAAAAAAAAATTTGTCACATGGAACGATGAGTAAAGTAATAATGATACATAATTAGGGCCGAAAAATGAAGAATGTAATTTTATAACTTGTATTGCATCTGCTGGCTTATTTAAATATGAATACTTTGACTAAGAATTAGGTATTTTTCATAGTGATTCCGAAAAAAATGATTCAGATTCAGACGATGGTAGTGAAAAAAATGTTCAATGGGTTTATGATAAACTGCATAGAGAAATTTATAAAATGACAAAAATTATCACTAAAAATTAAAATCTTTGAAAAAGAGAATAATGGCCTTAAATAAGAATTGACCCAGTCTCAAGTCATTGTTTCTCAATTGAAAATTTTTAAATTTAAAATGTCTAAAAACTTGGTCAGTTCTGACAAACAAAGGAATGAACTTATTAAATCTTGTAATTTCTTCAAATCAAAAGTTCTGAAATTAGAACAGGAATTATAAAATTCAATAAAGTTAAAATCCTCATTTGAGGCAAAAACCAAAGAATTGGAATCTGATTTGAGTACTGCTAATACCACTCTCAAGAAGCTGAATGCAGGGACCCTAAGTTTGGAAAAAATCTTGAGTGGTCAGAAAGTGGCGTCTGACAGAACTAGACTAAGGTATGTTGAAAATTCATCTGTCTCGAATACTTCAGCTAAAATAAATTTTGTTAAAACTGTCAATATGCCTACAGGTTTGGGTCAAAAAACTTTGAAGAAGTCTGATCAATTCAAACCAGAAAATTCGGGAAAAACTTTTGAAAAGCCTTCACCACAATCAACGGGTTTTAAAAAATTCGTTTCTCTGTCATTATGGTGGTATTGTGGAACACATTCGATCCCGCTGCAGAAGATTGAAGTCTCTATTTTTGTTTCAAAATAAAAAAAAAATGAAAAATAGCATGACCAAATCAGATGGCTGTACTCACTGCCAGTCGAACGCTCGAGCAAACCCTTTGTGCGCTCAAACGGGCAACTGGCAAAGAGACAAAATAACTCATTAGCAGTTGAGCGCTTGAGCAAACCTTTAGAGTGCTTGAGCGAACCTTTAGAGTGCTCGAGCGGCCAACTGGCAGAAAGTTATTTTTGCCCAGAAACCCAGCACCCCCACGATCTCTTTGCCTAAAACTTGATTTGTATAGGTTAAAAAGTCAGACTTGATTAGGATTGTAGTTCAGAGTGCCTTAAAAAACTGACTTGTTGACAATATTTTTAGAAGCACCCAAACTTGAACATGCGTCTCGAAATAATGCTTATTTCTCTCTTTAAAAAAAGAAGGGTTATATATATATATATGTGTGTGTGTGTGTGTGTGTTAGCCCAAGAGTTTTTTATTTTGATTTTGATGATTTTCATAATTTATTTTCTAAGAATAAATAGATTTAAAATGATAATATTTTATATTTTCAAAATAAAAGTATTAACACACTTTGAACAATTAAGTTGACACATTTAGCCAAAATAAATGGCTTATCTCTTAAAAGGATTAAAACGCTTAAGTATTCTTGCATAAGAATATTTTGTGTTGAACTCAATTGAAAAATAAGTTAAAACACTTTTAAGGCAATGTATACTTGAAGTATATCAAATGTGTCAACACTTATTGAATAAATGGTATGATACCCTAACAGTTTCATGAAGTCATTTTTCAGGTATCAAAATTTAGTATCGATACAAATAAGTTTTGTGTCAACACAAAAGAGTCGAAGCTCTCAAGACTCAAAATGAGTTGACACAAATTAAATTTGTGTCGACACAAAAGTGTTTCACACTTTTGGTATCCAAAATTTTGGGTCGACACAAATGGAGATTGTGTCGATACAAAAGAACTGAGGCTACCTGCAGATTTTGAGTGTTGACACAAATGAGATGAAAAGTCGATACAAAAGTCCCGAGCCCTCCTGAAGACTTTTGGTGTCGACACCTCAGTCCAAATGTGCAAACACAAAAGAATCGAGGCTTCCTGCGGAATTTAGTGTCGACAACAAGGCAAGATGAGTCGACACAAATGGTCCTCCTCGGATGCTGAAGTTTCAAAACGAGTCGACGCCAAATCCAAATGTGTCGACACCATGATGTTGGTAAGGTAGATTGCAGAAATTGTGTCGGCCCCTCAGAAAATTTGTGTCGACCCAACCAATTGAAAATTCCTACCCTAGACACTTTGTGTCGGCACCAAAGGAATTTGTGTCGACACCGGCGACGAAAATTCAAATTCGCGGCAGACCTCAACGGTTGAATTTTTTGTATTTATTGCTCCAACCTACCTCAAACGGTCATGAATGTACAAGAGCTTATATAAGGAGTAACTTCTCAGCATTTACTCCAACTGGAGACTTTAAATCACTGTTCTATTGCTTTAATCAAATTCAGAATTTTCAAGCCCTCATTTATTGTTGATTCTCCAGCTCTTCTTCCTCGCTCTCTTTATTTTCTCATTTATTGTAAATCTTTTCTGTAAATAGAGTGAGTGTTTTACATTAATACTCTTCATTTATTGTATCAAATGATGAGTCACCCTTTATCGTTTGAGTGAATTAGTAAATTCCATTAAAGAAGAGTTCAAGAGATATTAGAAGAAAATATGAGCTTAATTTCATAAGATCTTCTTGAAGCTGAAATAGGCTTTTGAATGTGCCCGTAAACATTCGGTTACTCAAGCGAAGTCTTAAAGTTGTAAAGGCTTAGAATGCGCCCGTGAATCTTTCTCTATAGTGAAAATACTCAAGAAGTAACTTGAGTAGTTGACGTAGGTTTAGAAGAAGCCGAACCACTATAAAATTCTTGGTGTCTGGTTCTATCTCTCTATCCGTAACCTTTTTAATATTTTTGTTGCTTCAATATTTGTTTATCCTGCTTTAATTTGTTGCAATATTAAAATATTTTCGAAAAAGTTTTAAAATTATTATCTTTTTAAAAAACTTAATTCACCCTCTCTTGGATTGCCTAAAACTAACAATATATATACATATATATATATTGATAGTTCTTTTAACTTTTAAAATTTGAAAAACTCGATTAATTCAAAGTATATCAATTTTTATAAAATAAATCAAACTGAAAAACTGTCTTATTGGTTTTTATTAGTAAGAAGTTTAAAAAAAAAATCATAGCCTTGAGTCTACTTGATTATTTTTCAAAGATCTCCGAATTTGTGTTCAAATTTTTTTAGAACCTTTTTGAATATTTTAAAAAAAAACACTTTTATTAACCATGGTTGGAGGATCCATATGTTGATATTGATTCCTACAATTACCCACATTTGTATCAACTGATTCTTTTTCATTGAGAATTATTTGTATTATAATGTACTTACAGAAATGACTATCTATACGAATCTTACATTCTTGTTCGCTATAGTGTGTGAAGAAAATGAGAAGAGAAAATAACTCTATATTTTCTGTCTGTTGAAACTATACAATATATGGCATATTTATAGGCGAATATGGATAAACAATAAGAAGATATAATAAAATAAAATTAAATCAGAATAAAATCAATCTAATC
>JAOTRH010000022.1:7305395-7325182 GCA_034768845.1 Heliamphora exappendiculata | reverse complement strand
ATTATATTTTGAACTTAAAAAATATAATTTTTTATAAAATTTCTTATTTCATTGATTTATTTTTTGTCTTCTTAAAATTTTTTATATTGTGGTAAAAAAAATTTACTTCTTTGACTAATCAATGGGAAATTATGGCCCCGTTTGGGTAGTTTTGCTTATTTGTTTATTGGCTTATAAGCTAAAAAATAAGCCACTTCGTTTGGATAGCCAAATAAGCCAAAAATAAATAAGCAAATAAGCTCGTTTAAGTAGGCAAATAAGTAAATAAACTTGTTTGGGCTGCCAAATAAGTAAATAAACTGGCTTATAAGTCAAATAAGCTCGTTTTGGTAACCAAGCCAAATAAGCAAATAAGCAAATAAGCAAATAAACTCGTGTGGGTAGTCAAATAAGCAAATAAGCAAATAAGTAAATTAGCCAAACGAAGTGGTTTAAATACTTTTTGGCTTATTTGCTAATAAGCAAATAAGCCAATAAGCAAATAAGCAATGGCAATCCAAACGGAGCCTATATTTAATCAAAATATAATTTATTTTAGCTTGTATTTGGCCTAATTTATTTGTTGACTTTTTAGTTTTTTAACTTTTTTATAAAAATAAATGTAAAATGATGTAGAAAAAGTCAAATGATTACACTGCGAGGCCAAACAAGTAGGTTTTTTAAGAGGTTTTTAAGCAAAAAATATTCAAAAAAAAACTAGGCCAAACAGTCAAAAACATAATAGTTTAATAAAAATATAAAATATTTACTAAAAATAAAAAATAAACAAAATAACATAAAGAAATAAGAAATTATCCTAAAAATAATAGAGAAGTGACCTTTGATATAAAGAAAGCCTATGCAGTGTGAATAGAAACAAATATTTTTAAAAATATCAACTCAAATGTCAAAATAAATACAGCCTCAAACGGTGGCATTTTGGGGCACAGCAAATCTTGCTGTACTTAATGCGCAGCAGGCACCCTGAACCCGAGAGAGAGAGAGAGAGGAGCAGACATAGAATAAATAAAATGTTGTGATGATACATACATATATTTATATTTTAAAACACATACCAATTATAGAAATTAAATTCTCACCATCCATTGGCACTTAAAATTTTCAAGTATTGTGAATTTTAGTGCAAATAGATAACCGAAATCTAATTTCGATAACTATCATTAGGGGTGCATACGGTTTAAATTGATTCGAGTATATTTAAAACTAGAAATTAGACTGTTGATAATATACTAGTTTTTGAGAATAATGTTTGAACCATTCAAATAATGGAATCGAATCAGAATCATTCTGTAAAAATGATTCGGTCACGATTCATGCCAAGACTCAAATTTAAAGATTATTTTATTAAAAATACTCTAAACTTGTGCCAATAATTAAATAATATAACCTTAATCTATACCAACATATGTTCATAGTTATCAAATGTAACTATCATATTCAAAACTTGGACTAAAACAAATATTCTATTCATCTAAGACAATAAAAAATATTAGAAATCTCAAATACATAAATTGAAAATGGCAAAAAAATATACATGACTTGCATTTAGTTTGATTCGGTTTGAACTATGAATATTTTTAAAAAATTGTGAATCGAACTATTTTGAACAATTTTTAACTTATAAAAATTAGAACTAAGTTTTTAAACTGTCTAAATCGTACCATTCAATTTGGATCGATGCAGATTACCCATTCCTTTGAATTTTTGTATGCATAATAACTAACTTTTGTGGTTGGAACTTGGAAGTATATATTTTAACCATTTCCTAATGTAAAAATACCTCTAGCATGTCTGACCCCATTGCCAAGCTATCATTGGTTGAGGGTGGGAGAGGGTTTGCATCAAGAGGTATTGTGAGCTTAAATATATTTTATTTAAAAATTTAAAATTTAATTAAAATTATTTATTATATTAAAATTATTAAATAGATAATTTTTATAAAAAATCAGCTCGATCGTACATTGTTAATCATATAATCAGAATAAATTTATTTGATAATTTATTCTTAAAATATTATAAATAAATTAATTTTTTTCAAAACAAATATACTCTGATCACATAGATAATACTGTCCCATTGAACTGATTTATTTTAAAGATTACCTAATCAATATTTTTAATATAATAAATAATTTCGATTAAATTTTAAAATTCAAAATAAAACAAATTTAAACTGACAATAGCCTCTACTGTGAGTAACTCATATCAGGAATCCCTCTCACGGTCGAGAGTACCCAAAATTTTTTCCCTCCAGCTCCAGCCGCTCCACCCAGGGCTGGGGCGTAATACTCATTATTAAAAGCAATAATCATCAACGACAATACAGATAGAAGAAAGAACAGTCAAGGTCTTCATTAGGATTTACATATATAAATATTTACAATTTACAATTTCAACAGCTCAAGGAAGAAATGTCGAGCGCCAGTGACGACATCGACGAAGACGAGCTCCTTCAGATCGCGCTGAAGGAGCAATCCCAGCGAGATCTGAATTACCATCAACATTCTTCGAAGCCGTCGAGGCCGGTGGCTAATTTCGTGCAGCCACCGCCACAGGCGGGGAATCAGCGGGCGGCGGCGGCGAGGAACCCGCGATCGAACGCCTCGCAGATGCAGAAGGCTCGGCAGCGGCAGTCGATGGACGACGACGAAGATTCAGACGTCGAGTTGCTGAGTATTTCCTCGGGGGACGAGGACTCGTCCAAGGATCGTAGGATGGGGCCGAGGAATCGAGCTGGAAGCGGTGGGAGAGGTGGGAGGGATGATGATAAAGGCTGGGATGGTGGGGAGCCCGATGCATGGAAGCGGGTGGATGAGGCTGAGGTATTGCTTGATTGCGATATTTGAAATTCATGTGGGAAATTGGATTTTGTGGTGGCTGGGGCGTGTCCATTTGGGTGTCTAGATGTCTTGATTGGTCAATTGAAATCGATTTGAGGAAGTCTTTAACTCTCATTTACTCGTGATGATGAATTGAATTGTGAAGTTCTGTGCTATCTGCAATTTATAGTTGTAAAGTTCTGTGCTCTCTGCAATTTGTAGTTGAAGTTAACGGTTAAACATAACCCTTTAAATCTTTTGATTTTCATTTAATTAACTCATGAAGACATGGAAAGTCGACACTTTTATATACCTTTCTAGGATAAAAAAGATTTGAAGGGAGATCGAGGGAGTAAGATCATCTTTTCATGTTTGGGATGGGAAATGTGGTCACTTGGTTGTTTTTTCATGAATTAAGTAAACGATAGTTTTTGATTTGGCTGAGTAGAAATAAATTACATAGTTGAAGGACGAAATGCTGAAATAGGTAAAATTGATAGTTTTGCTAGGAAATAAAAACATTCAGGACAGTTTGGGGGATAAAAATAAAATTAACCATTAATTATTTAGTTGGAAGGGATACAAGGGGAGCAATAGTAGAAAGAAAACTTTTGCCTCATTTATGTTAGTTTTCTTTTTAGACTATTTGTTTATGTCTACTTCCTGTGTAATTAATGCAGGATAAGTGCATCAAAGTACTCATAGAAGCTTTGATCCGCAATTAATGCATTGTGTGAGAGGTTTCTCTTGAGCTGATAATAGTTAGTTTTTTGTGATTGATGGCGAAACAAACATGGAGAGTATTGGCAGTTTCCCAAGATTGAAGGAACAAATTATGGTTGGAGTTACAAGCCTGGCTTGAACAGTATTTAGGGTGCAAATGAACCAAGGTGTTCATGAAGCTCAACTCACTAAAAGGTCGACAGAAGAAGATTGGAGTTAAATTATGCACGGGGCAATGTTTAGAGCCATTTGTCATGGACTTGGAATCGCTGAGGCATTAGAAGCTTGGAGATGGCCAACCCAAGGCTCAAAAAGCTTGCAGAAGACTCCAAGACCATCTTGGATGAGTTCAGAACCTGGGAGAATTTTGGAGAATTAGAGAAGTTTGGAAGTTCCAAAAAGTTCTTTAATTGTTTTGAAAGTTCTAGAATAATTTAAAATGTTCTCGAATAGTTCGGAGAGTTCTTGAATAATTTGAAAAATTCTCGAATAATCTAAGAAGTTGTAGAGAACTCCATAGTGTACTAGATTAGTGTAGAAGGTTTTGGAATTTAGTGGAGGTGGGAGGAGTTCTAGATATTTCTTAGAAACTTTCTATAGACTAAATTACAGCCCTTGGATCAAGTTGATCCTTATCATCTGTTGAGGATGTGGATGACTATATAAGGGTGAGAGACCTCATTTGTAAGGGGCACCTCGAGCATGAGGGAACAATAGGTATGAAATGGCTTGAAGGTGTGAGCTCTTTGAGTGGGGAGTGCAAGCGTGAGCTAGAGAGCTTGTCAACACTAGTGTGAGAATTGTAGACTAGTAAGGTTTTATACACATTTTTTTATATTGTAAAGCTTTCTTACCCAAATGCTTGTGCCTTGTGATAGAGTGTGCGTGGTACTCCTCTTGGGTTTGAGTGAGTGCAGGGCTATCATTCCAAGGCCTTAGTAAGGTAGCTTCACTAAGGAAGGCTGGCGCAACTACCAAAACTCAAGGTTGCTAGAGGGATTAACGTAGTGGAGGTCTACATGGCTACTTGGCGACAAGAATGTCGCTGCGACACTAGCGTGGTATGAGAAGAGTGCATGCCCCTGCGAGGCTTGCAAGGTATAAGAAAAATGCATGCTGTTGTGTCATTAGCAGCGTAAAAGAAAAGTGCGTGCCACTACAACATTGTGGTGTTGAACCAGAGAGAAGGAGAAGAATAGAGGGTGAGAAGAAGATGAAGAGACACATGAGAGAAGAAAGAGGGAAGAAAAAAGAAATCACGCAATTCTAATTCCAATTTTCATTCATAAAATTCTGCATAATACATTAAGAAAACTTCTTATTTATAGCCTTAAACCCTAATTAAAAAGTAAACTAGAATCCTTAATAAATGAAAATAAAATAATATCCTAATTAAAAGACAAGAAAAATATTTAAATCCTAAACTTAAAAGAAACAAAATAAAATCTTAATTAAAAGATAATTAACATAACTCTAATTATTGAATAATTAAAATAGACTTGTAAATAGGCCTTAATGTTCTACATCATTCTCTTCCACTGATAAAAAAAACTTGTTCTCGAGTTCGGTTGAAAATATTAAACTTGATCATACCAAATAATCAATATGTTTTAAGCTTGACGGAAAAAGTGGTTGGGCGAGAATTAAGAGGATTTAAAAAAGGGACTGCATTCTCATTTTCAAGGGATTATTCTTTTGATGCAAATATTTTCTGCAAAGGAATGTCTTACTCTATAATGGCTGGAGGAGGAGGAGGAACAATATCGTGTTACTCAGGGGATGGACTTGAAGGTAAAGGATCTTAGGTCGTGGTGTGACAGTGTGGCTCAGTAGGCATTGAGATGGGAGATACATTACTTGATATCGTATCTTGTTTTGAACGCGTAAGCTTTAACAAAATAGTATTTGCCTTATATTTGAATATAATGGTGTTTGCTTTCTCATTATAAGCAGTACTAAACTCATTCATCCATAAATGACTAAGTAGCACATGCATACTAGACATGAGAAGTATTTCACACCAAATTTTATCAAGATAATTTTCCATTTGGATAGGAACCAAACACCTTTGGAAAATTAAAAGAGAAGTGTTCTTAGGCCAAAAGAAATGATTGGGTTGCGGGTGTAGTTTAGGCATAAGTTTCATCCCATATATGTACCTTTCTCTAATAGCACATTCATTACTCCATCAATGATTATTTTGTGAACTTTATTGGCGCCCCCAATGAATGTATGAGAATTTTTAGTGTGCTTTCACTCCGTCAAGCGATTGGGAAAAGTGCAGAAAAAAAAGGACTAAATATGTAAGAAAAAGGAAAAAACTTCTCTCTTTTTCTTTTTTCGGGTATTCTCTCTCTCTCTCTCTCTCTTTTTTTTTTTTTTTGTTCTTTTTTCCCCCTTTTGTGCTATACCGGACCTAGGTTGGCAAAATGGGCTGTTGCTACTTTTTTGGGCTAGGTTTCTTTTATTTTGTGTGTGGACTGGTTGGTTAATGGTTTTGGGCTGGGCTGTGTGGTTGGCTTAAGTGTAAGGGCCTGGGAAGATTTTGAGCCTTGGCTTGATTGTGATTTGGTTATGTTTAATGGGTCTGGTTTTGAGTCAATAAATGGGTTGGGTCTAAGGGTTTGGTTGTGGTGAAATTGGATTTTAAGTCAAAATGTTTTTTTTTTGTTTTTTGTGTCAGCTTACAGATTGTTGCTTTCACGTATGCTTAGTGGAAGAGGGACATGGCAGAACTAAGGTTTGACATAAGAGAGAGAAAGGGAAAAAAAGAGATTTAGGGTTGGGAGAGAACTCACCTTGGGAATCTGAATGTTTGCGATAACAATGGCAATAGATCGGATTGGTGGCAATCAACTGTGGCGGTAGGAGCAGATGTAGTTTTCTCTGGTAATGATCAATGAGAATGATGAAGTGTCTTGTTGTCGATGGTTGCTCTGGCTTTGGTTGATCCGTGGCAAGTCTGGTCGTGGGTTTGACGATGCATCAACGATGCTCAACGCAGGTTGACGATGATGACATAAGTTGACGATGTTGGTGAGGGTTCCGACATGGTGCTGACATATGATGATTGCGATGAAGACGTGTAGTTTATGGCATTTTTTAAATTTTATTTTGAGATAGTGACGAAATGGAGAGTGAGATCTAGGAATTTGAAGAGAGGGAAAGGGAGAGCATAAGAGAGGAAGAGAGGTTATCCCGAGCCTAAGCTTTGATACCCAAATGATGTAGAATCATAGAGAGAAGAAGGAGAATAGAGGGTGAGAAAAAGATGAAGAGTTGGATGAGAGAAGAAGAGAGGGAAGGGAAAAGAAATCAAACAATTCTAATTCAAGTTTTCATTCATAAAACTCTGCATAATACAACAACAAGACCTTATATTTACTAAAATCCTAATTAAAAAAGAAACTAGAATCATTGATTAAATAGAAATAAAATAGCATCCTAACTTCTAATTGAAAGATAAGCAGAATATTTAGAACCTAAACTAAAAGGAAACAAAACAAAATCTTAATTAAAAGATAATTAACATAACTCTAGTTATTAAATAATTAAAATAAAATTGTAAGTGGGCCTTGATGTTTTGTATCAAATAGGGTACAAATGAGACTATTGCGACACTAGCAGGATATGAAAGATGTGCGGAAGAAGCTTCAACGAGCTCTAACAACTCGAGTGGACGAAGACTATGCGGAAGTATCACAACATGACAGGGGTGTCATTGGATTGGGGGAAGACTGTCACGAACTGAGAATCGCTGAGGCATTGAAACTTTGAGATGGCTAGCTCAAGGGTGAAAATGCTTGTAGAAGACTAATCTTGGGTGAGTTTAGAACGAGAAAGAATCTTGGGGAATTAGAGAAGTTTTCGAAGGTTACAGAATTCTTAAATAGTCCTGAAAGGGCTAGAAGAATCCAAAATGTTTTTGAATAATTTGAAAAGTCGTAGAAAACTATTAGATTAGTGTAGAAAGTTCTAGAATATAGTGGAGATGGGAGGAGTAGTAGATATTTCTTAGGAACTTTCTTGAGACTAAATGTAGCCTTGGGATCAAGTTGATCCTTGGCATCAATTGAGATGTGAATGGCTATATAAGGGTGGGAGATCTCATTAGTAAGGGTCACCTAGAGTGTGAGGAAAGCACCTAGGATGCGAGATGCTTTGAAGGTTTGAGCTCCTTGAGGAAGTGTTGAGTGCAAGTTTACACTCATGTGTGAGAGTTGTAAACTTGTATAGCCTTGTAAATATTCTTTGAATAGTAAACCTTATACAAATTTTTGTGCTTGTGATAGGGTGTGTGTTGTGTGCCTCTTGAGCTTGAGTGAGTGCAAGTCCAACACTCGAAGGCATTGGTAAGGTATCTTGACTAGGGGAAGGCTGCCTTGGGCAATCAGAAGTGCATTGCCTAGATGTTGCATGTTGCGCAAGTAGCAAAAATCTTGGCCCATGATGTATTGTTGGAGTTTTTTATTGGATTGAAAGGAACCAGCCATCCGTTAGTAGCTTGGGCATGACTATGAAATTTTTGTTGAAGTTTGTTTATAATTTGTGTACCAAGCTTGGCCACCATTTTAGGGCTCTTGAATTAAATGAGCGGAGCTTAACCAACCTTTGGCATTGGCAAGTGATTCGGGGAAGGCTGCCTTGGGCAATCTGAAGTGCATTGCCTAGATGTTGCATGTTATGCAAGTAGCAAAAATCTTGGCCCGTGATGTATTGTTGGATTTTTAGTAGCTTGGGCTTGACTATGAAATTTTTGTTGAAGTTTGTTTATAATTTGTGTATCAAGCTTGGCCACCATTTTAGGGCTCTTGAATTAAATGAGCAGAGCTTAACCAACCTTTGGCTTAGCTCGTTTACATTTACGAACATGATGATGTGACATTTAGAAGAGGAAATCATACATTTATTTGTCTATCGACTCTATCTACATAAACTCTTCCTACATAAGAACTTGTCAAAGAAAGTCTAACAAACTATACAAGACTTTTACCAAGCCGAATATGAAGGCGACCCGTATACAAGTTCACATGAAGTTTAAAAAGCACCATTGTATTACCTTCGCTCGTCCTAGAATAGGTATCACAGAGTCCTTACTTACCTTTGCGATTCAAAGAGTTGTGCCTCCACCCTCGTTATCCAGCAAACTCCTTATCATTGCACCGCTAGTACGATTTGTTCGAGAGATGACTTCTAATGTCTAGACTATGGAAGTTTCACTCGCCAAATCTAGTTAGTCACGGTTAAATCATTTAAATGATTAATACCAAATGTAATAATTTTCTTCAATATCTACTGGATTTCCTTCAGTGTCTCATATTTGAAGTCAAGATCTTTAACATGAATTTGGTATTTTTTTTCTCTTACTTTTCTTTTTTATATAGGGCTTTTGTTTATGCGTGGACACACACACACACATAGATATAAATATTTAGTGACAATATTTGATTCAAAATTTCAAATTGGAACCTTATCCTTTCATCATTTGTTGATGGAAACGAGCTCATGCTGAGTCAAGCCCGAGCTTCATTGAGAATTGACAAGTCAAGCTCGAGTTTGGGTTGGAAAAACTCATCTGATCATGAGCTGAGCCCGAAATGGACGTCCCTAGCCGGTCTAAACCATCCCAGCTCATCTTCGCTTGTCTCAGTTTGGGAAATTTGCAATCCTGGCTTGAGCATGTTGTGTGTACAGATGTTAAGGCCTGGGAAATTTGCATCCTGGCTTGAACAATTTATGTGTACAGATGTTAAGGGTTGGTTTGGTATATTTATTCTGTTGTATGGACCATATGGTTGAATGATGGAAGGGGAAATGGGTTAAGGCTTCCAAAGTATGGTGTAAGGATTTCCCTTTAGTTTGAGGAAGGGTGTGGTGTATTTCAAGAACAAAGATAGGAAGCTTTATTGGTGAAAATGTGCTTGGTTATATTTGGTTCTGGGTTTTAAAGGATTAAAACTGCAGGAAATTTACACCTCTGACCAGTGAATTATTTGATGTTACATTGCGTGGTAACTATGCTTAGGGACATGCCCTGCCCTATCTTTGAAGTTTATATTATGCCTGGTTCGGTTATGGAGTTGGTTGGATGCTGGCCAGGTGAACTTGAAATGCAAGGCTGCCTTTCCCAAGCATGAGTAGTTGGAGGGAATGAAATAAGTGCATGGTTGAGGAGGTTGAGAGGTTTGCCTTCGCTTTGTAGAGGATCTTGTGGAGAATCTTTAAGTTTTGGAAGTCAAGCAAATTCCCGAAGTTTTTACTCTCTTTTGTTATTTTTTTATAGGGTATTTATCCTTTAAAAAATGAGCTTAATTTTGGTTCATTTCTTATACTTCGTGTGTACACGGTTTTTATCCTTGCATTTCTCGGTTACGGAAAGAAAAACTGCTGAACATTACTGAGAAGTGGAAGTCAAAAACATAATGTAGGCATCCTTGCATCTCACTATCCTCAAAGAGCATATCAAGCAGCAGCCATTGGCTTGCAAATACATATCGTGAAACCACAAGTTGTTATTTTTAATATTTAGTCAATTTGAGATAATGACTTCTTGGCTCAATAACATGCACCTAATCGGACAAATTAATACCATTTAATGTTATCTTGATACACCCTTTTGTTTTATGATTATTGCTCTTATTTGTTGGGTTGAAATGCACAGACTGCATATTCTTAAGGTTTTATTATTGTGGTAGCTTGCTCGTAGGGTTCGTGAGATGCGGGAGACAAGAGTAGTCCCAGTGGCTCAAAAGCTTGAGCACAAGCCGTCAGCAGTAGCTAGAAAGGGTCTTAACAATTTACAGTCCTTTCCTCGTGGCATGGAATGCATAGATCCACTAGGACTGGGGTAAGCTTCTCTTCTATTGCTAATGCCTATTTTGATATTAGTCCTTGCCACCATGGTAAAGTAAATTGGGTTAACTTGGGATTTAGAGTGTTCAACACGTTATTTTCAGTTATTAGTTAAACACTGCTTGCTTAAGATATTTTAAGTTTTTTTTTATTGAAATTCTTGTAATTCTTGTTTGTTACGTAAATGTTATTAAAACAATAATTTCTTAGCAAAATTCAGATGTAACCTTTCAATCACCATAAAAAATCCAATGAATTTGACTCTAAGCTTGAATGGTCATGGAATGGTTTCCATAGTGGTTTTGGAACCATTTTTGAAAATTTTATGTTTACCTTTTTTGATTGAAATTCTTACTTTCTCGTTGTCATTCTAAAAAATAAATTCCTACTTGCCATTTTTTCTTTATGCTGGGAAACGTTTCATTGTCTTTCCTGATAACATCTTTAAGTTCTTAATTGTGAAATAACTATTATACTAGTCCTGGCTGAAACAGAAGTTGATAAAGCCAATGATCAGGGAATGGCTTGCACATGGATTTGCAATCACTTTTGAATTTTTTGTTTTGTTGTTATCTTACTCTTTTTCAAATTGCTGCTTGCCATTTCTCCTTTAGCAGGGTGTAGGAGAGGTAGTAGGTAACGGATTATAAGGTTTTAATTGTGACGAATCTCACAATGCTATCTTGGCTCAAACTGAGTTTAATAACAACCATTGGACTTACTACATATATTGTGCGTTACTTGTTCAGGTGTGCTAAACTAAGTTTACTATATTGGCAGGATAATAGATAACAAGACGCTAAGATTGATCACTGAGTATTCAGAAAGCTCTCCATCCAAATCTGAGAAAGATTATCTAGAGTCTAACCTTCGCGGTATTCTTTTTTCTTCTTTTATTCACTTGTCCAATTCATAATAGCAAACTTCTTATTGTTGAAAGCTACATTGACTGCATTCTGATTTCTCTTTTTTTTTTCCCCCACATATCGTTTACTTTTTCAAGTAAACCTTTTTTTTTGCGTGGTGGGCGGAGCAAAGCTGTCCAAAGTCATGAATGTTTTCTTATTGTTGGAAGTTGCATTCTGTTGTTCATATTTCTTCTGTTGTGTAAAAACACCTTTTTTAGACTGGGAGGTCTTTCATTTTCAGTTCTTTACTGGTTGTAGATTACACAAAGTGCTTATAGGAATATAAATTTGGCATCCTTAGAACTCACTTTATGGATACGGTTTTGTTAACTTGAACCAAATAGTGTAAATTATAAAATCTTGTTTTCCATGAGTTTTGCACCCTGGTTGTTAATTATTGATGGCTGTTATCACTAAATTATGACCCTCTGAGTTGGAGAATTTGCCAACTCAGGATTACAAATTCAAAATGTACCCAATTTTAATGACAAGGCTTTTGCATAACATGATGCTGTTTTATTATCTCAAGATATTCTTGCTCAAACTTCTTTTTATTGCTTAATAAATATGACTGATGTATGTAGGCTTTCCTGGCATTCTTAATGGTCAGGATATATTGAATTACAAGTTTGGGGTGATGCTGTCCATTGAGATTTTGAGGTTATTTTTGAGTGCTCATTTTTCTGACTACATTCGTTACATGAACTTTTGCAGATAAATTGTTGTATTTCTCTGAGAAATTTGATGCAAAGTTATTCCTTTCTCGAATACACCAAGATACAAGTGGAGCGGACTTGGAGGCTGGTGCTCTTGCGTTGAAAACTGATCTCAAAGGCCGGTTGCAACAGAAGAAACAATTGGTCAAAGAAAATTTTGATTGTTTTGTCTCTTGCAAAACAACTATTGATGGTAAGTTAACTTATATAACATGTATGAATGTGACATTAAATTATCTTCTGCTATGACATCTGAGGCTTCGGTTCTTTAGTTCTATTTATACACTCTTTTTTTCTCTTCTCTCTCTCTCTCAATCCTCCTCCTTATTCTTGTTGTTATTGTTGTCGCTGTAATTATTGTCATTACTTTAATTAGTAAATTTTACTTGAGTTTTCTGCTGGTAAATTGAAGTTCTCTCTTTTTCCTTTTTTTTTCCTCGTTTTAACTATGGTACAGATATTGAGTCAAAACTAAAGCGCATTGAAGAAGACCCTGAAGGTTCTGGAACTTCCCACTTATTTAATTGTATTCAAGGAGTTAGTTCATTGGCTAATCGTGCTTTTGGGCCTCTTTTTGAGAGACAGGTATGTAAGGTTGAGATTGTGGATTTGCTCAGGAGGTGTTTCTTTTAGGTGTAGTGTGGTTCAGATAAGTTCTATTTATTCCTTAAAGAACTTCAATGTAGGCTCAAGCAGAGAAGATCAGGTCTGTTCAAGGAATGCTTCAGAGGTTTCGGACACTATTCAACTTGCCCAGTGTAATTCGTGGGAGTATTCGTAAGGGTGAATATGACCTTGCGGTTAGGGAGTACAGGAAAGCGAAGTCAATCGTTCTTCCATCACATGTACAGAAGAATTTAGTTTTGCATTGTATTGTTTGGTTGACAAAGATAATGTCCTGTTTGTATTTTAGGCGAACAACTTGCATGTATTTGTTACTGTGCGTGTCTTCTCACTTTTATGGTTACTTGTACATGTAATCATCCTTTATTTTTTGCTCTCTTTGGAACTCTATACCTGGTGTTGCCAAATGGAAGAGCATATAGTTGAAAGTGTTTATTCAATGCTTTGACGGGCCTGTGTTGCCTAAAAATTTATTAACTTCTTGTGTTTATGCACGCTGCAATTTTGTAAGGACAAGGAGTTGCTTCATTAAATAGTGTATAAGATCCAAATCCAATCAGACTATACAAAAAGATAACTGTTTTTATGTGCTGGCATTTGCATGATTATAGATTAGATGTTGTGCTTCTCCAATCTAAGCCTCAAGTAATAATTTGGTTCCCCACAATGGCATTTGTTCTGTATTTGTGTCCTTCGTGCTTATTTTTTTGCTATATGATTAACTGAATCTTTCTCTCACACCGCTGCTAACGAATAGTTTTCCATGGTAAAAATGAGCTATTTCAATTGCTGTTGCATTAAATAATATAGTTGTCCCTATGCACTTGAACCACATCTAGTCATCTATGTACTCTTACAATTCCTTAAGTACTCATACTTCAGAATTCCTACTATTTGTCATCTTAATAAGATAGGTATTGCCTTCCCTAATTTTACGTGGCCTGATTTTGTTGTGAAGATTTGGTGGATATTGAGATATTCTTTTCAACAATTTACAGATTTTTTTAATAGATATAATTTGTAATGTTAGTAAACTTGGAATAATCTCGTGTTTATTTTTACCGTAAAGCAAAAATATTGTGTGTAGGGTGGATTTATGGTCAAAACAAATTGTTGTTTGCGAGGTTCGGCGAGAGAGAATTTTGTATGCTATTAGCTCAGTGGTAGAGCGGTGTCCCGAATAATTATATCATTGTGCTAGGGCTGCGAGGGCTCTCAGCCACATAGATAGTTCATGTGCTCATCAATGCCAGAGCTTGAGAAGTGGATCATCCAAGCATGATGTACTTCTCCAGTTTGAACGAGTGTTTGAAATCAAACTCCTTCTCAAGAGGATAGATGGGGCGCTTCAAGTGAGATCCAGTGTAGATTCTGTGAAAGTGTATTTTTTGGTTATTTTGTTGTTTATTTATTAGTTAGAGGGTAGTTGAGTCATTAAGGCTAATTAGAATTTTAGCTTATTTCCTATTTATACTTTGTAACTTACGTTTATGTTTATACTTATTTTTTGATGAATGGAATAATAGATTAGTTATTGGTTCTTTTTTCTATTATAGTATCAAAGCCATATTCAGAACCCTAGCATTGCCGGCGACCTCCTACGCCCCGCCGATGAAGCTTCGACGAACTTTCTCTTAATTTGCAACCCTAGCCACCATCAAAGCTCCAAATTGCGGACCTAGTTTGAAAATCCTAACCCTTCTACAAGCCTTAGTTCGCCAACCACCGACAATGCCTCCCTGTCTCTGGCCCTCGCCGATCATTGACGAGGCTCCCAGACCACCGACGAAGACTGCCGAACCTCTACAACTCCTCTTCTCCTTGGTTCGAGACCTTTGCTAGCTCTGTAATCCTCGCCAAATCTTCTTCTTACTCCAGCACCACCAACAACGATTGCCGTAATTTCCCTGAGGTTCGAATACCACCGAGGTGACAATTCCTCTCCGACGTCTGTCGATCACCGCTGATCAGTCAGCAACCAGATTTGGGTCCCGACACACCCTACAGTGGCTTGACCCGACCTGTTTTTGCTCTATTGACCTCATTGAACCCTCGCCCCACTTCGTCAGGCCTTCGCTTGACTTTGAAGCCCTCATCGGCCCTCATCAAGCCCTCGTCGGAGCTTTATTTTCTTTGGTTCTTCATCTTTCCATCTGTTTTGTGATTCGGGCCTCCTATTTCCCTTGATTTGTGCTTCAGTTTTCTTACTATGTCTTTCAGTCAGCACTTCGGTCAGCACTTGAGACACGGCTTGGTTACTATTTTTTGGTTTTGTTGTTCGTAGCTGTCCGATTGCCGTGGTAAGATTTTGGTACGAGTTTTTCACATGAGATCTTGAAAACGAGTATTGATGTTGTTTTGGGGTACGTTTATTTTACCCATGAGGTTTTGATTCAAACTTGCAAGATTTTCTAAGTGCACTTTCTACTTGAGTAGTTTCAGATTATGCAGAACTCTTTTGAGGTCCTATCTCATGCGTCTGTTATGATTACTTTCTTTCATTTTTGCATGGTTCTTATTTCATAGGTATTTCACCACTACCTAAATATTTGATTTTGGCTTCTCTTATCAAATGACACCTGATTTATGAAGTATCAGGCATTGTGTTCCTCCTCTTCTCCCATCACTACTTCGCTGCTAATGGTGTTTCTATGCAAATTGTTTCATATGGTTCGGGTGTCCCTTCCTCATCTTCTTCCTTATCTATTCTTAATATCTTTTATGTGCCACAATTGTCTACCAGTTTACTCTATTAGTTAGCTTTTTGATTCTAGTTTTGATGTTATGTTTTCTTCTTCTGGTTTTGTTGTTCAGAAATGGACGTCTAAGATGCAGGTTGGGATTGGGCGTCGGACTGGTGATTTATATGTGTTGGAAAATTTTCGCATTCATCTGAACTTTTCCTCTGTGACTCTATCTTCTTTTTGTTTAGATCAATACTCTTCCCCTTTTTATCTTTTGCATTCTTGGTTAAGTCATTTTTTTAGTGACCGCTTAAAACAATTGGTTTAGTCTGGTCACTTAGGTAACGTATCTGCTAGTGATATTTCTGAGTTCAGTGACTGCACACTTGCAAAATGTCAACTTTACCTTTACTAAAAGCACTTCTCTTTCTACATCTCCTTTCTCTCTTGTTCATACAGATGTGTGGGGTCCTTCCCCCGTTGCAACTAAAAGAGGATCAGTGTACTATGTTTTCTTTATTGATGATTACAGTTGTTTTCGTTGGGTGTATCTCATGTCTCACAAATTTGATTTTTTTCATATTTATCGCACATTTCATTATATGGTTTACACTCAGTTTTCCACCACTATAAAGGCCCTTTGTTCTGATTTGGGTGGTGAATTCTTTCTAATCGAATTCACAGATTTCTTAGTTACATCTGGCACTATTCATCAATCTTCCTATTTTGATACTCCCGCACAAAATGGTACAGCTGAAAGAAAATATCGACACATTCTTAACACAATTCGCTCCTTTTTTCTCTTTTCCTTTATCCCTGCTAGTTTTTAGGGAGAAGCACTACTTACTGCAGTATTTTCTTTATTGCATGCCCACACCTCTTCTTTCTGGCATCGCCCCTTATGAAAAGTTGTTTGGACATACTCCTAACTAATCGGTATTGCGTGTCTTTGATTGTGTTTGCTTTGTTCTTCTTCCCAAATGGGAGCGCATTAAACTTAGTGCTCGCTCAGCTCTCTGTGTCTTCTTGGGCTATGGTATTAAACAAAAAAGGTATCAGTGTAATGATCCTGCATCTAAACGCTTTTATGTCTCTCGTCATATTGTGTTTCTTGAGCGGTTTTCCTACTTTACTCTTCCTTCCAAGGTTGTCCCAGTCTTCAAAGAAGATTTAATTCATATTGATCATTTTCCGCATGATGTGCCTTCCGAGGAATTTACTTAAACTCTTGATGTCTGAACTTCCTTTTACATCTCGTCCTTCAGCTACATCTTCCCTGTTAGTTTATTCTTGCAAGAATCCTTCTCCTTATCAACACATATCCACCAGGTCCAACTCAGCTCCCTCTATTTCTATAGATGCTGTTCCTCTTGAACGGAGTAGACTCCGCTAGTAAGACTTGTTTTTTATCTGCTATTCATACTTATTTTGAGTCTCGATTCTATAACGAAGCATGTACTGATCCCTGCTACATCAATGCCATTAAGAAGAATTAATTGCTCTTCAGAAGACTTGTACTTGAGATTTGGTTCTATTGCCTGCAGGTAAAAATCTTATTGGATGTAAATGGATTTATAAAGTTAAAAATTCATTTTGATGGCTCTCTGGAGTGCTATAAGACTAGATTAGTTGTCAAGGGTTCTTCTCAGGAGTATGTGATCCATTATGAGGAAACATTTGCACCTGTAGTCAAAATAACTACAATTCGTACTTTAATTTCCATTTCTGCAATTCGTTAATGGCGGCCTCTCTTTCAGCTGGATGTCAAGAATGCTTTTCTCAATAGGCATCTTAATGAGAAAGTTTATATACGTCTTCCTTCGGGCCTTATGCATCCTCCTGGTTCTGTTTGTCTTCTTCGTCATGTCCTTTATGGTTTGAAGTAGTCCTTTCGTGCCTGGTATGATCGCTTTCAATCTATTGTTATCTAGATTGGTTTTACTCATAATCCTCATGATTCTGCTCTTTTTTCTCCGCCACACTACAGCTGGGATGATTATTTTGTTATTATATGTGGTTGATATGATTATCACTGATTCTTATTCTGCTGCTATCTCTGAAGTGAAATAACATTTGTTTCGTGCATTTGAAATGAAAAATGTGGGTTGAGTTGCATGCTAAGTTCTCTCCGTCTGATAATGTTCTTCTTGATGATCCTACTGTCTATCGAGAGCTGGTTGGGTGTTTGGTCTATCTTATTGTGACTTATCCTGATATTGCGTATGCTGTTCATGTGATAAGTCAATTTGTCTCCGCTCCTCGCTCCACTTATTGTGCAGCTCTATATCGCATTCTGCGTTATGTTCGTGGTATTATTTTTTAGAGCCTATTTTGTCTTCGTCTTTGTCTTCATCATTGACTCTTCAGGTTTATGCTGATGCTGATTGGGCTGGCGATGTATCTGATTGCAAGTCTACTATTGGCTTTTGTGTCTTTCTACTATTGCTTTTTGTGTCTTTCTTGGTGACTCTCATTTGCTAGAGAAGTAAAAAACAGTCTGTCATTACTCGTTCTACTGCTAAAACTGAATATCGTGCTATGGCTCATATTGCTGCTGAGATTGTTTGGCTCTACTGGCTTCTCTCTGACTTTGGTGTCTCTTTCTTCTCCTACTTCTCTCTACTTTGATAATAAGAGTGCGATCTTGATAGCGCATAATTCTGCATTCCATGAGTGTATAAAGTATATAGAGATTGATTGCCACTTTGTTCGTCAGCGTTTTTAGCTTGGTATTATTGATCTCCCTCTTGTCTCCTCGTCATTGCAGTTTGTCAATTTTTTCGTCCAGACTCACACTAGCTCGTTTTCGGTTCCTACTTAACAAATTCTTACTGGTCACTGGGATTGCATCATGAGTTGGAGGGAGTGTATGTGAAAGTGTATTTTTTGGTTATTTTGTTATTTATTTATTAGTTAGAGGGTAGTTGAGTCATTAACGCTTATTAGGGTTTTAGCTTATGTTTTATTTATACTTTGTAACTTATGCTTATGTTCAGGCTTATTTTTTTATTAATGGAATAATATATTAGTTCTTGGTTCTCTTTTCTATTAGATTCAACTTTCAATTCACTCGTGGGATCTGGGTGGTTCAGGAGGATCATCGCGGCTCCTCTTTTCTCGAGAATCCATGCATCCCACTTAGGTTTGGCCTCAATGGGAAAAAAATGGAGCACCAGTCAACAAGTTTTTGCCAGTAGTATGGTTGAGTTTTTTAATGGTGGCCTATGGGTCATGTCACCACTTTATTTCTCTAACAGATATTTTATTTGGAATATAAATTATACGAGGGAAAAGGAATAGATTAAGTCTTAAGATTTTGAGCAAATGAGTAGCCATTCATTTGTCATGTTATACATTTGTTTGGCTCTTTGCATACTTAATTAATCATTTCCCTCTGGATATCTGATTTTGGTCACCTTATGATTGATTGTTATTTGTTGCGATAGTTCTGCTAAATGTTCTTATCTTTTGAGCTTTAAGGAAATGGCTGATAATCCAGCAAGTTGTCGGCATGTAATGCTGAAATCTGTTTTTTTGTAAATTGCTTATAAAGAAATCAATGAGCTTTTGCTTTTATTTATTTATTTGTATTATGCTTTGCTGTTTTGGTGTCATTTTATATTTCTTACGGAATTACTTGGCTAAAGTTGTCTAGTTGAACAGAACACATTATCCCATTACTCTTTTCCTAACCTTGTAAGTGCACTAATGCTAATGCTTCATTTTCAGGTGGGTATACTGAAACGTGTTCTTGAGGAGGTTGAAGACGTAATGCACGAGTTCAAAGGCACACTTTACAAGTCCATGGAAGATCCACAAATAGACTTGACAAACGTATGTTTTATATTCCGATACAATATAAATTTTCTGCAGCATGCCATCATGACAAACAGATTTTCATCACATGGATCTGATTGTTTCTGTTTTTCTTCTTTTTTGTGTGTGTGTGTGTGTGTGTGGTATATGATTATCTATTAAGTATATAATTTCAAGATTTGATGTCAGTCTTTGTTTCTAATTTGAGAGTTGGCACTGTACTCAACTCAACAAACCTTTGTCCCACTTACTTGGTATCGGTTACATCATACATGTGTCCATTTGCTCCAGTTAGTTTTATTCAAAGTCATATCCTCATTTTAAGTTTAAGGTAATTATGTCCTTTCTTACTGCCCAACCTATGTTTTACTTGGGTTTCCTCTATTTCTTTTACTAGCCTCCCTATGGATCAAATCACTACTCCTTGGTGGTGCTTTGATTCGCCTATTGACTCGTGTGACATTACCATCCCAAACGATTTCCCCTCATTTTTTCTTCAATTGGTGCCACTTCTTCCTCATTGATTAATTATTTATTTTGTTTTTCCCCAGTAACGCCACTCCTCCATCTCAATATTCTCAATTTAGCTACTACACTCACTTTCTAAACAAGTTATCCCTTAAAACTAGCAAATATTCAGTAGCAC